>CAUYUJ010016344.1:230000-255000 GCA_963575745.1 Prorocentrum cordatum
GGAAGGCGCAGAGGCCTCTCCCCCTGCCGGCGGGACCAGTTCTACGACGGGGGCCTTCGCCTGCACTGCGCCTCGGAAGAGGGTTGAGGCGTAGGACAAATCGCCTGCGTCCTCTGCGCAGAGGCGCCTCCCCAGTGCTTGCGCCGGATGGAGGTCGGCCCCCGCGAAGCCAAGCAAATCGCACGGGTGCGCGCCCTCGATCCAGCTTCGGGGGCCGGCCCCTCGGCGCCCGCGCGCGGGGCGGGGCCTCCAGAGTCCGCCGCGCGGCCCCCATCACCGACGGGGCGAAGGGTGTCAGGGCCAGGCGCGAGCCCCCCAGGGGCCTCCGACTGGTCCGACGGGCCGCCTTGGGCAAGCACCCCCCGTTGGCACGCCGACAGGCCAGTCCAGCACCAAGTCCTTCGCATGCGCTTTGTCAGACGGCCACTGCCATGCTCTGAGTCGGCGGAGCTGGCCTTGCAATCCAGAGCCAGCGCGCCCCCGAAGCCAGGGCCTCAGCAGGGCCCTCGTAGGCTTGAAGCCCGTGAGATAGGCCCCGCAGGCACGACAACCAGTCGAAGCTCGATCATTTTCGCGCCCATCGCGCGCCGTGACATGAGCACGGAAGAGAGGTTGGCCATTATGATCGCAATCCATCTCAGCACATCCGCCCCCGCTGTCCGCTGGGCGGGCAAGGAACAAAACAGGCAGGTCGGGAGGCCCTAGTGGAGGCGCCTCAATACGGACTTCAACAGCCTCGCCTGGATCCTCCTCGAGCTCTCCAATATTGTGATCCAGACCCACCTCCTCGTCCCAAAACCACGCGTGGACCTCCCCCGCCCGCTGGGCGGCCTTTCGGCACAGCTCCGTGAGCCCTCGCCAAAGGTGAGAACTCTCCTCCTTAATTTCGTGCAGGAGACCCCCTGGCTCTGCGAACAAGCCGGCCGCGTCGTTTACGCGCTTCTCCCGAAGCGCGGTCCCTCGTTACATATCGTTATTTGCATCGGCTATGCTGCAGTAGCCTTGGACTTGTGGGCCTTAAAGTCATCCGGGGAAAAGGAGGCCCAGAACGGAACCCACTTGTGGGCCCTGGCGTCGTCCGAGCCCGAACCCGCCCTGCGGCCCTCGCGCGGGGTCGGAAGCGCGCCATTGCAGTCGCAATAAATTGGGAGAGGCGGCGTTGATACCGGAGTCAGCATGTGAGTCGCAAAGTCTTCTCCGTCCCGCAGCGTCTGGCGCGGCGAAAACCCGATCGGCGCAGGCCCGCGCGCCGCTGCGCTTGCGTGGCCGCGGGGGGCCCGCATCGCCAAAGCCCAGCCCGCCCTCGCAAGCGCTGGAACAGCGGGCCAAAATCAAGGCGTGTCCGAGAACAACAAACCAGCGAGGAGACCGCTGGCTCGGCGACGGCGCCAGCGGGCCGTCTCCGCACGGCGGGTTCGGGAAGAGGCCTCGAGCAAAGATCTCCCCCACCTCGCGCCCTTGCTCCTTCGGGCGGCGCGCGCGGCGGAGCAAGCCCGGCGACGCCGAGCACCTTCGGCGGCCAGCCATCGCATCGCACTCATGGCGCCGACGCCGGATGGAGCCATCAGGGTAGAGCGCGCAGGTGAGGCCGCGAGGTTCTCAATGCACCGGCGAGCCCGAGGCTGCCGGGGGCCCGGTAAAAAAGCGGGCCGAAGGGCCCGCCGGCGCTTCTCAGACCAGACGTTGGCCTTCCTGGAAAACAAACCCCTGCGCGCAGCTCCAAACAAAAAGGGGGCGCCCTGGGCGGCGACGCGGCTTCGAGCGCTCTCCTGTCCGAAGCGCGGCCCCCTCGAGCCTCGGCGAGTTTCCTTGCCAGGGCGGGCCCCATGCGGGCCAAGTTGATCACCGCGCCAGCGTCGACGCGAAGTTTGTGGGCCGATATTGGAGTTCAGCCGGCCCCCTGGAGCGCGAGAAAGCAGGCGTCGGATGAGGGGGGGGCGCCCTCGCCCAAGGGCCCCGACGAGGCCTGGCGCCGTTGCCTCGGCGCCTCCAACGTCTTGCTGATGACGTGGGGCTTAGGGCCCAAGTCCCAGAAGGCCGTCGCCCACTGGCGCGCTGCGAGGCCCAAGGAAATCACCTGTGGATCCATTCGGGCCCCGTCTTTTAGCGAATGCATGCGGAGGCCAACTGAGCCCCACTTCGGAGGCCCCCCTGAATTCTTGCACGCGCGAGCCCTCGCGCGGTGGAGCTCCGAAGGGGAGGCGCCAGTGGCGCAGACTCCCCAGAGCGAGGTGGCCGTCGGGCCGCGCCTGTGGACGCATGTAACTTCAGCTCCCGCATCGCGAAACCGAGACAGCCGCCGCGCAGACCTATTGGATGTCGCCTGGCAGGCCCTGGAGATGCGCGCTCGTCTCGCGCGCCCAAGGCCGGCGTCGGCCCCCAGGTTCCCGGCCGCGCCCCCTCTGCCAGCGCGGGGCAGGGCTCAATTCTCCATCGACGATTTCGCGAGGTCTGCGGAACAGGCAGGGAACTTGCGTCTCTCCAACTTCACGGGAAGATCGAACCCCGAAAAGATTGAGAAGGCTTCAGATGGCCGTCGGCACCTGGCCCACGACCATGAAGCTCGGGTCAAAAGCCCGAGGCGAGATCGCCCCTAGTCTGCAGCTGCGGCTTGCGCTGCACAGCCCGGGAAGTCGGCCCCCAAAGCAGCAGTTTTGCTCGTGTCGCTGCAGTGGCTCTCGAAGCCTGGGCAAAGCTCGAAATGGCCCCGCCGCGCGGCAGAATCCAAACGCCCGGGTGGATCGCAACCAGCCCCCGCAGCAACTTAATCTTCGCATCGAACTGTCGGGCCGCGCGGAGCAAATCGCGGCGCCGCGCGCGCTCGTCGAATTGATTCAAATCCAACAGAACAGCGGCGCTATCCGTGCTCATCGAGCGGCGGGACGCTGCGAATGGGTTGCGCGTCCAACCGCCCCTCTCGCAGGCGGTCGCGGGCCGCTGCCCCGAAAGAACTCCATCTGGCGGGCGCGCCCCCGCTCGCGACGCAGAGGTTGCCGCGGTGAATTCCGTATCTCGATGAAAAGGTATAGCGGCCCGATAGGCCGGGCCCCCATCACGATTCGCGATGATAGCGATCTTCCTGGCTAGGTCTCGGACCCATCCTGGATTATTCTCGAAGTCCTGGGCAATGGAGAGGAGCCCCCGCTGGCGCTCGAGGGGGCGCTTGGGGGCCCACTTCGGGCAGAACTGGCCCCAGCCCAAGCCCGCGCCTTCTGAGTGTGACTTACACGCTTCCTGCAAGGCCTCAAGGTCAGAGGGGGGGGGGCCGACCCGCCGATGTCCCGCTGACCCTCGCGCAGCTCTCAGGAATCGACGGGCAATCGCCTGGTCGCCGTTGATCGGGGCCCTCCAGGCTCCTCGAGGCGAGACGGCTCAAGCCGACGCTTCTCTGCGCGCGCGCGTGCAACTTCACCCCCGTTTTCGGTTCATTGCCTTGCCGAAGTCCTCCATGTTCGCCCCATCCTCGCTGGCGTCGTCGCGCCGCGCGAAGTTGCAGTTGGCGGAACACGGTTCGAGGATCTGGTCGCCGTTGTCGGCCATGCTCCCCCTGCTCGCTGGAACGCAAGGCGCAAGGCTGAGTCGGGCGGCCTGTCTGGAATGGTGGAGTGGAGGGGTTCATGTGTTTCTTCGTGGGTGGCTCGGTCTCATGCATCGCGGTCAACATGCCTATCAGGGTTTGGACCCACTTGCCCGGGACTTCCCTACCACGTCGGCCTCGGCTCCTAGATGCCATCTGGATCGCTCTGCTAGTCGAAATCTCACGCGCCACCCAAGACGCCGCAGTCGGACTGAACCGCCGCCGAGACTCCCTATCCCACAGAATCTGGAGGGGAACCTAGGAGATCTGGGGCCCAGGGACCTGCCCATGCACTGATCCCGCTCTTCCAAGGAGATATCATGAATGATCCCACGACGCATCTCCGAGTTGCAGAACTACTCCTTGATGCTGGCCCCGTCGGGACCAGCTGGGGGTCCTGGGTCCAGGTTCCCTGAGGAGCCTCAAGCTGAGGCTCGATGCACGAGGCGACTGGGGCCCTCTTGAACGCCCTGGGCTTGGCGAAGCTCGCCGTGCCGACAAGGTTCTTGAAGCGCGCAACGACAGGGGTATGCGGCGGCGCGAGGGTTGACTCTAGGCTGACAGCGGACTGCAGGCCGTGGCGAAGGACCTTTGCTTCCCCAAAAAAAACGACATAGCTGCTAGCTCTCCACCGTCGCCCAACTTGATTATCCTCTGGCTCCTTCTTCCTTATGGCGCGTAAAACAGTCGCGGGCCTCCGCCTGGAAGACAGCACCTACGCGCATGTCGAGCTAACCCGTGTCGAGCATGTCTGAGGTTGAACAGTTCCAATCCCTTTGGACGATCCGCGGCGTGTCCTGGGAAAACAAGTTAACCGACAAGTTCCTCAGCAACTTCAAGTTGGTCCGGCCCTTCGGGTTCTCCTTAGCCCGTAAAGATAGCGAAGCAACCCATGTTCGCGTTCGCATCGCGCCCCGGTGACACAACTGATCCAGGGCGCCGGGGAGCTACATCGCCGTCGACGCCAAGTGCTTCTGGATACCCACGCACACTTCTCCCGATCTCTCCGAGGGACCTGGCGCTGTCGCCTCAGCACGGCCGAATGTTGCAAACGCATTGAGATTGTCAGCCCATCCGGGGGCCTGCTCTTCAGCTGGTTGCGGCATGATGCGGGTCTCCTGGACGGCAAGCACCTGCGGAAAAAAGTGCACTGTCGTCGGGGGCCGTCTGGATGGCTTGCATGCCTGCATCGCACAGCCAGTCGTAGGCGCCCTCGAACGTGTTCCACCGATTCGAGTTGTTCCTTAAAAAGATCATATCCTGACACTTAGGGATGGCCGGACACATGGCGGGAAGGAGGGGCCACTGGAAACATCGGGCTAGTCGCTTCGCGTTTTGATGCCTCACTCAGCGATCCGTGGCGACGCGTTGCAGGTGTGAATCTCTCTTGTTACGCAGGTCGCGCTCGAGGGGCGCGCGGCCCCCCGCCGCTCCGGCGTCCGCATGGCGCGGGCCGTGGGCGAAGCCGACGCGGAAACCGCACCACTGGGAGACATCGTCCCGCTCGTTGTTTTCGACGTCGCCGCCGTCTGCCCAGTCGACGCCGCCTCCGAACCCGATGATCCTGTCCAGGAAGTCGCCAGCGTCATTGGTCCTCCGCAGCTCGAAGGACAAGGACTTGAAGCCGACGCCCTAGTCCCCGAGGTACTCGCAGCAAACCCTCCGCCTGATGCGCTGAGTGGCGCAACCTCAGCATGCTATAGTTTTCTGGGTTGCCGCGGGGCCGCAGCCTCAGCGCGGCCTTCGTTGCACAGGGGGCGCTCGCGGCGAACCCTCCGTCCGACGCGCGGGGGTGGGTGGGGGGGGGGCGCGGCCCTAGCGCGGCAGATTTCACAGGGTCGCCGCAGGGCCGCGCCCTCGACGCGGCGCTCGCGGCACGCGACCCCGAACCCCCAGCCGGCCTGCCAGAACCACCCTGGTTGGGTGACATGCCTGGGGGGGTGGCCTTTCGCTCCCGCGACGGGTGACGGGCGGCTCGGCTGGCCCGCGCCATTCGATGGCGCCCAGCTCTCACGACCTATAGGCGCTTCTGTTTCTTGGCCGCGTTCTTGGCGAGGAACTTGGCCACCTCGGCGCCGACCTGGGGCCGGTCGCCTCCTTGCCCGTAGATCCTCGATCCTCTGGAGTCCGCTCTGGAGGCCCCCTCCTCTCCACGGGAGACAGCCGAGCCTGATTGTGCATTGCTCCCGCCGCTGGGCTCGCGAGCCCCAGCAGCGCCGCCAGTCCGATGCGTCGAGGTCTCGGCCTCGGCCTGTGTTCCGAGTTCCTTCAGCCGACGAAGTTGCTTCAGTGCCCGCTTGCTTTCCTGCGACGATCGGACGGGCCCGCCGAGCCCCGCGAAGCCGAGCTCGATGGGTTTCTCAACATTATACAACTGCACTCTGTGCAATACCTTGATATTCTTTTCGAGATCAGCACGCGCATCCTGGAGAAGCTTCTCGTCGTCGGTGGTGGCCTTCTCAAGCTCGTCTCGCTGCTCCTTGAAGCTGGCGATGCGCTGCCCGATGCGCTCCACTTTCTTCCTGCTGTTCTCGACTGTGCGTTGGTCGCGATGGCAGATGGAGGCTTGCTCTCCTGCTCTGCGATGCGTTTCTCTTGCAATTTGGCGATCGAGCCCTCATCGACACTGTTTTGCTCGAGGAGCTGCAAGACCTGGCCGCGCAACAAGGCAGACTGAGGCTGCTGCTGGCGGGGCCTTCCTCCGCCCGTGGTAGAGCGCAGGGCTACGAGCTCCGCCTGGAGTTTGATTGCTGACGATTCTCCTCCCGCTCCTGGGGGGCCACGCGCCCAGACCGACGATGTCTCGAGGTGAGGGGCCTGCTTGAGCTGCTGCGCGGAGAGGGAGGCATCACTTGCGATTTTGCATTTGAGCCTGCTGGCCCGGTTGCCGTCCGTCCGCGCCAGCACCCGCGCCTGGGTATTTGGGGCCTGGCATCGCATCCATTTGAAGAGTGCCCATGACATTTCCTGAACACGAGGTTGTAAAAGTTTGGTTCGCGAGCGCGATGCCACTTCGAAGTGCGTGCCCGGAATTCTGTCGAGAGCGAAATGGCTGGTGCCTCTGGTGGTGCTTGGCCGCCAGTGGTCAGTTGGATCATCCCCCTGTCTCCGAGTTGTTTGTTGTTGGTCGCGTTTTTGACGAATCATGCCTGTCATCCGCCTTTATGAGATATGGGTTCGACAGCTGCCATCTGCGCGAACCAACAATCGCGACCAGCACGCGTGCCACGAGAGAGCCCGCCGAAAGCATCCACTTCAGCACCTGCTTCTCTAGGTCCCAGCTCAGAATTAAAGTCAGCACCAAGAAGCGATACATGGCCAGGCATATGCTGCTGAAGCATATCTGCGGAGACCTGACGTACCCGTGTAGCAGCACTCCTCGGAGCTGGCCGGTGAAAAGTAGGTGGAGACGAAAAGGAAGGAGTTAGACTCGACGCGCGCACGAGCACACACCAACCGATCACGCGGAACAAATGGAAGAGGTGGGAGCCAATGAAGAACAAAAGCGCCTCCGCATAGGTGCACTGAACCAAGAGAGGTAACGACAAAATGCCATTGCGACCTCGCTGGCAACTGGGAGGAAGCACCGGAGATTTCTTGCAGTAAGAAAACATCAGATTCATACTCATCCGAGACGGAGCCGATAGGAGTTTCAACATCTTCAACACCCACCACGCAGCAATTGAGAGTAACGGCGTTCAGCGTTGGAACGGCCTTGTTGCCTCTGGACTTGGTGCCGCGTCGTCTAGCTTCGAAGCGAACGGCCTCGAAAGTCCTACTTACTCTTCTCGGTCCTTTCTCGAGTGGTTGAACTCAGCATTTCTTTGCGAAAGACAGGCTGACCAAACACATTGAAATAATGGCTATAAGCCACAATTTTCGCTTCGCCCATCGAGTCTGGAAGCCTGATCTCCTTCTTCCGAAGGCATCAATCTGGAAACGCCTGTCTGCACCTTCAGCCGAAGACATCACATCTGCCATCTTCACCTGAGCGGGCGTTGCCTGGCGCTGCTCCGTCGCCTGACGTTTGTTCATCCAGAGCGCGAGGCCACGGAGCGGAAGACCACCGCCACCACCTGCTGCAGGAACGTGGAGCGCCCGACCACCATCAGGACCCACGAAATTGTCTATTTTCCCACACACACACACACACACACACACACACTCGCTCGCAGAAGAGCCCATACAGCACGATCGTCACACCTACAGGAGGCAACGCGGTTCCCAGAATTGTCTGGACCGTCCAGATAGGCGACTTTGTCAAGATACGGCATCATCGAATCCTTCTCAGACGCGTCAGGAGAACCACCTAACACAATATTGAGAGCATCGTCGCCCTGTGGGGCAGCATGTCCAGCACCAGGTGGTGCTGTCGCAGCAGTGGACGCGACACCTGCTGTTCAAGATCCTGCCGCAACGGGCTGTGCCAATATCGTTGCTTGCCGCCAATATTGTTTAACCGCCTCCGTCGCCTCGTCAATTTTGGAGTATATCTTCTCCGAAGCCTCCTTTACCGTCTTGGGGCGACAACCATATGTATGGTCCACGCCCACATAACGCCGCATCAACTCAGCATTCGCCACCTCGCCTGAGAGGGGCTCTCGGTTGTGCGATCTCCTCATCAGAATCCAACGTGCGAGAGGGGGAACCGCTTGCTCCACGTTTGGCCAACTTTGCAATGGACCACGACGGATCACCCGCGGGAAGCGGCAAGGCAGCTGGTAGCCAGAAGTACATTGTGCCAGATGGAGGAGGAGGAGAAAAAGACGAAGGAGGAGATGCGAGGAGGGAGGGAGGTGGGAGGAAGGTGAAGCAACCGCGGGCACTTGGGCGGAGCCAAGGACCAGAGCCGATCCAAGAAATCCGCGCGGACCCTCGACTATTTACGTTTTTGTGTTGCTTGTTCGTCCTCGATTCCTGAGGCAGCTTCTGAGGGCCCTCTGAGGAGGCCGAGAGCGGCAAGCTGCCTTCCGTCGTGTTTACCACCACGGACACAGGCATCAGTCGAAAAGTTGCATGCCTGAAGTGATCCAGCAACAAGTCTGGCGTTAAAGGACGAGCTGGCGCACAGGAGGAAGAGCAAAAACGAGGAGAGCGAGAGGGAGAGAGAGAGAGAGAGATGAGGGAGGGTGCGCCGCTGGATCTCCCCAGCGGGGGGGGGGACCCCCCCCCCCCCTTCCCCGATCCGTCGTTGGGAGGCCCCCCCCCCCTCCCCCCTTCCCCGATCCGTCGTCGGGGACCCCCCTCCCTCACCCCCTTTCCCCGATCCGTCGTCGGGGAACCCCTCCCACCCCCCCTTTCAAAAGGGGGAGGGGTGCGGTTCCGACCCCCCCCTCTCCCCCCCTTTGGCCGCACCCCCTCCCCCTCCCCTCTTTTCGCCACGCGGCCCCCTGACTCCGGAACACGGCCCCCGCCGCCCCTACCCCTAGTCCTCACCCTAACTCAAACCCTTAATCCGAACCCCAGACAGTAACCCCAGCCCGAAACAGTACTCACTACTCATTACTCACTACCTTCTACTGACTACTCGCTATTCGCTACTCACTTCTCACTACCCCCACTCACTACCCACGACTCACTACTCACTATCCACTACTCACTACCCACCACCCACTACTCGCTACTCACTACTCCCTACTCACTACTCCCTCCTCCCTTCTCACTACCCACTACTCACTCCTCACTACCCACTACTCAATACTCACTACTCACGAAGCACTACTCACCACTTCCTTCTCACTACTCACTAATCACTACTCATTACCCACTACCCACTATCCACTGTTCACTACTCACTACTAACTACTCATTGCCCACAAATCACAACTCACTACCCACTACTCGCTACTCGCTGCTCCCTACTCCCTACACAATACTGACTACACAGTACTCAGTACTCACTACTCGCTACTCCCATACTCGCTACTCAATACTCACTACTCACTCCCCGCTACTCACTACTTGCTGCTCACTACTCACTACTCCCTGCTCAATACTCACTACATAGTCTCTAGTCACTAGTCACAACTCACTACCCACTACTCACTACTCACTACCCACTACTCACTACCCACTACCCACTACTCACTACTCACTAATCGCTACTCACTACCCACTATTTGCTACCCACTTCTTACTACTCACTGCTCACTACTCCCTACTCCCTACTCCCTACTCACTACTCGCTGCTCGCTACTCGTCACTCACTAGTCACTACCCACTACTCACTACTGACTACTCTCTATTCACTACTCACTACGCCCTACTCGCTCCTCACTGCTCACTATTCGCTACTCCTTACTCGCTACTCACTACTCACTACCCATTCGCTGGCACTACCCACTACTCTCTATTCATCACTACTCACTACTCACTACTCACTACACACTACGTACTACTCAATACAGTACTCACTACTCACTACTCACTACTCACTACTCGCTACTCGCTACTCACTACTCAGTACTCACTACTCACTACCCAGTACTCACTACTCACTACTCACTACGCACTACGCATTACCCACTACGCACTACTCAGTGACCGATACTCGCCACCCACTACTCACTACCCACTACTCATTACTCCCTACTCCCTACTCAGTACTCACCACTCGCTACTCGCTACTCACTACTGACTCACTACTCGCCACTCACTACTCGTTTGTCAGTACACACTACTAACTACTCACTACTCACTACTTCCCACTCCCTACTCCCTACTCCCTACTCGCCACTCACTATTCACTACTCACTACCCAATACGCACTACTCAGTACGCAGAATCTCACTACTCAATACTCACCACTGCCTGCTCCCAACTCCGTACTCCCTACACACCTTCTCCGGCGCAGAAAAGAGAAGCGAGAGAGGCCTTCCGTCCCCGGCTCCTTTTCCGGCGCAAAGGGGGGGAGAGGGGGGGGGTCCGACCCCGCCCCCCCTTTCCAGCGCCAAGGGGGGAGGGGGGGAGGGTTCCGGACTCCCCCCCCCGTTCAAGGGAAGGGGAGGGGGGGGTCGGTGACCCCCCCCGGTACGGAGGGAAGGGGGGGGGGGGGTCCGGACCCCCCCCCCTTCAAGGGGGGGCGGGGGGGGGGGAGAGAGCATGCTACGTATGGAAGCAATTCAATGGAAATCAATTGCAGTGGATCCGTGAGTGGATCAATCTAGACTGATGAGGGTATGATGCCTCTTTTGATTTTGAGCCGGGTATGATGCCCGCTCGTGCCCACCCCGTCCCGTCTTCAGGGTCTTCGCATCCCCCGATGATGGTAAGATGGGAAGACGGGCCGCCGCCGCTGGCACTGCACGTACGGTGCCAGGTTTGTGGGGATTTGGTTCGGCCCCCGCAGTTCCAATGATGGAAACTGAGAGGGGTGTGAGGCCTCATGGTGGTCCTCACTGGCAAGGCCTATGATGGTCATCACCGGGGGAGAGAGGGCAAGGGCGGACGTCCACCAACAACGTCCGCCGTGCTCATCCTCCGTGAAATGCATTGTGACCACACTCATGAATCAGAAAACCGTGACATTCACGAGCACGACCCAAACTATGATTGCGAACTCCGTGGAACGCACCGTGACCACGCTCATGACCACGGAAACCGTGAAATTCACAAACACGACTCGACCTATGATTGCGGATTCCGTGACATGCAGTGTGAACGCGCTCATGATCACGAAAACCGTGAACACACACGAGCACGACCCGACCCCGACCCCGTGAAACGCACCGTGAACACACCCATGATCACGGAAACCGTGAAATTCACGAGCACGACTCGATCGAGGCCGAGGTGATGCCCGCTCTGCCTGTATCGCGGTCCCGATGGGGTGGAAACCACCAGGAGGAGGAGGAGAAGGAGGAGGAGGACGACGACGAGAAAGTTGAGTTCAATGAACAAATTGAACGCGAAGGCCTATGATGGTCCTTCTTCACAAAACGAGCCGTGCTGATGGCCCCGAATTGGTTGCGAGGTGCCTATGATGGCCCCTCTGGTTGCCTATGATGGCGGCACTATACGACCGGCAGGGGACTGGGTCCCGTTCACGGTCCATCAGGGGAGAGCATGCTACGCATGGAATGAATTCAATGGAAATCAATTGCAGTGGATCCGTGAGTGGATCAATTAATGGATCCCCCCCCTTTAGTGTATTCAGGGAGATCCACTGGCGCACTTTCGAGATGAGGATTTGTCCACCCTCGCAGGCGCTGGCACTTTGCAGCATGCCGTTGTTGCTTGTTGCACGTACCGGCCTATCCTCGATTTGAGGCCTGTCCCCGTTATAGTTCGCGCCGTCTGTCATGGTTTTGTGCCGGTACGGCGATGAAAGGCGTGTGTGGGGAGGGGGGGAGCGGATGGGGCGCCCGAGGCACAGAAGCGCAAGAGCGGGAGGGTACGGGGGAGGGGAGAGAGAGTACCATCATCATGCTGCCGTGATGAACGCTGGATAAGGAACGACGTTTTTTTCTTTCTGGTTCGAGCCTAGGCTAGAATCCCCAATCTAAATCTAGGGAACGGCCCGAAACCAGAGACCCTCCTGAGCCTTCAGCGGTCCATATTTCAGCGCGATCGCCGTAGAGGGCAGAGGAACCACCCTCACCGCAGGCATCCCACACAAGCAAAGCCCATTGGCAAACGCACTCAAGGCAAGGAACCGAGCAGGGCAGGGCTGTCTAGTAAACGCAGACGACTGTCTAGCAAGCGCCAGGTACGGTCAGGAACGTTTGCCAAGCGTGCCGCGACGGCGGCCCCGGGCAAGCTGAGGCATGTCGCTCCGCTCCGCGGGGCGGGAGGTTCGGAAAGGCTCAGGAAGGTGAAACTTTTGCGTCGCAGCGCGGCAGAAGCAGTCCGCTCGCGCGCCAGAGCAACCCGGGCGGGACGTGAAACCTGGGAACTGGGTGACTAGCGTGTCGCGCCGAAGCGCGGTGGGCCAGAACCGGCGGGGCGACATGCTAAGCAAAAGCCACAGCAAAAGCCAATTCTGTGGGGGTCGGGGTGTTTTTCCTCCCTTGCCTCGGCCCTTCTCCCCTGGAAGCAGCCCCCCCCACGCCAATCGCGGGGCCAAGGCCCCCGCGTCCGCCATGGCTCCCCGCGGAGTCCGCGCGGCCTAGAGCCAGGCAAACACCGCGGCGCCGAGCCAGGTCGGCTGCGGTGCGACTCCTCCTCCTCCTCCTCCTCCTCCTCCTCCTCCTCCTCCTCCTCCTCCTCCTCCTCCTCCTCCTCCTCCTCCTCCTCCTCCTCCTCCTCCTCCCCCTTGTCCTCCCAGTCCTAGTCGGCACTTTGAAGCTCAGGCCCTGGCGGGCGACGATACAAAAACCAGCGCAGGGAAATACACTCAGCCGACTGATACGGGACCTGCCCCAGATCACGGGACAGGAGGGAAAGCCCCGTGCATGAGTTTTACTGAGGGAAAAGTAGCGGATCTGCTTCTTACGAGTGAACTTCTCGGTCCTGCTTTGCACGGATCTCGGGAGGGGGGTTCCGCCGTGTGGGCCTCCACTCCCGTCCCTCCCTTGTTCATGTGACCCGCGCTCGCACGTCGGAGTGACCCTCCACCGACGCCTCGGCAGCGGGCAAACAGCCCGCTGCTCCAGGCAGGCACGCCCTCATGAGGAGTGAGAGCCCTGCATCCGTATCAACCCACGCAGGGGTCATCTTGCTGTTCCTAGTCCTTCGAACTTCAGACCCCCAAGCGCCACTACCCTACCTTACCTTCCCGTCGTTGTCCCCCTCCTCCTCCGTTTTCCCCCTGTACCTGTCCCTGGTGGCATTTGGTTTGAAAGGCCACTCCTCCCCCTTTACCTCTTCATCCTCCTCCTGCTCTATCTCCTGATCCTGCTGCTCCTACCCCTGACCGGGGAGAGCGAACCAGGGGAGAAGGAAGGAGGCGAAGGGCAAGAGAAAGAGAGAGAGAGAGGCTGAAAGGATCCGAAAGAAGGGTGCACAACACCAAAACTAGTGCCAACACGCACCACAGGCGCACAGTGTCATGGCGCATGGCGTCATAACGGGTCGCGGGAGAGAGAGAGAGAGAGAAAGAGAAAGAAAGGGAGAGAGAAATAAAGAGAGAGAGAGAGAGACAAAAAAAGAGAGGGAGAGAGAGAGAGAGAGAGAGAGAGAACGAGAGAGGGAGAGAGGAGCAGGAGGAGGAAAGGAGGAGGTGAGGAGGAGGAGGAGGAGGAGGAGGAGGAGTACACGGCCCCCAGAGAGAGAGAGAGAGAGAGAGAGAGAGAAAAAGAGAAAGAGAGAACAACAAAAAACAAGAGAGAGAGAGAGAGAGACAAAGAGCGGACAAGGCGCGAAAAGAGGGCAAGGACGAGAAAGAAAAGAGAGAGTGTCCAATGGTCTGATGAGGCTATCCAGGCCGACGTTGCACCCCTTGGAGGCGACCGTCTCGCCTCGCTGGACTACGCAACCTCGCACGGAGTTGCCTATATGTGGCACGCTCCCCACGCGTGCCACGAGCTTTCATCGCGCGGTAAACGTGATGTACAGTATCTATGAAAAGGGCACAGGCAAGCAGCTGAGAGTCAGAGAGCGGGGTGAAAGGATAGAAGGACAAGCGCTCGAGAGCCGAGGCGCGGCAGAGAAAGGGGAGGAAGGGCGGGCAGCAGGCGGACAAGACTAAGAAGACGGGGCACTCGATAATATGTATGATATCGTCACCTCCGAGGGCATAGCCACAAAGACGGCAAGATTCAGTGGGCCCAGGCAAGCGACGAGAAGTGCACCAGGCGCTGCAGACTGTCTTGACAACGCAGGCGAGCACAAAAGGCGGGGCAAGCTTGGACAGTCGGCGTAAGCACGAGATTAGAGCATCAATGTCGGCCTCATGGGCCGCGGGCGTAAAGAATCTGAGTATGGCAGTGAGGGTGGCGCGGCAAGGTATGCTCGCCTGGCGCTGCGCAAGAAGATCAGTTTTTCGCTGCAGCTGCCTATCGCAGAATCGAAGGGCCTGCGGGATCTCAGAGATGCGCTTCCAATTTCTCTTGAGCTGCTGGATCATGGACCTGTGGAACATTTCTGGCGAGCGCATGGCAAGAAGCGACTCTCTGCATCCACCCTCCTCCTCCATCAGATTGCAACAGGTGTGGAATGCGCCCGAGGCAAGCGCCACTCGGCACATCGCGGCAGGGCCTGCAGAGCACAACCCTCGAGCTTGAATCGCAAAACCTAGACCAGTGAGGGACGTCATGATCTGGTCGGTGAACGCATTGCGGGGCCCTCTCACGAGGGTCTGCAGGGCTTCTCTTTCAGCAGCGAAGGCTTCTGTAGAACGCGCGAGGAGCTGCATCGCGTGCCCCGGGACAGGGAAGGCCCTCAAGTCGCACTGCCCCGCAGATTGGACACGCCCAGGGTCCAGGGAGCGGATCAGCCAGGCGCGTTCCCGAAGCTTGCGAGCAGGAGCGATCCAGGAAATTCCGTGGCGCCCAGGTCCAAGAACGGGTCCGAGATAAACGGCGCGCGCGCAGATTTCGAATTGCTTGCTCAGGGCGCCCGCTTCTCCCATGCAGGCGAACACGTGATCTTTGTACGGGAACTTAAAGGGCACTACCTTCGTCTTCTCGACGTTTAAACACAGGCCAGCAGCGCGCGCAGCTAGCTGAAATACTTGAAGAACGAGGGAAAGACAAGCGTAGATGTCCTGAGCAACGAGACCTGTGTCATCTGCAAACACCGCGAGACAAGCTTCATCCCTGGGTAGCTTCGATACCAGCACACGGATAAACGGGTCGAAAACGTGGCAGAAGATCGAACCACTCAGGGGTCCGCCCTGTTTCACCACGGAGAACACGGAAAAAAAGCTCGTCGCGGTCCGCAGAGGAAGATTTGCACTTTGATGTCACGGTAGAGCTCCGCGATCGCGTGCAAAATAGCTTCGGGGGAGCCCATGGTCTTCAAAATGATGAGAATGAATACGTGCAGCACCGACGGGAACGCAGCACGAATGTCGAAAAAGGTGCATCCCGTCTTGCCTGCACCTAGCTGGCACCACCAAGAGACAGCTCGAGTTTCCAACTCGAGAATATTGGAAAGCATATCGCGTCCAGCACTAAATCCTCGCTGACGCTCGTGACAAACTTCTTGGCAAATTCGACTGACGGGTCGATTGATGGCGAGGGCAATGAGTTCGTTGTCGGCATTGCTGAGGCATAAGGGGCGGGCGTCTTCGGGGAGACGCTGGACACGTTCGTCGTCAGTTTCACGGGTACCTTTGGGGAGAAAGACGCCCAGGGAGTGATTGAATCCATCGGGGGGCTTTCCGAAATTGACGACATCCACGCAAAGCTATTAAAGCAACTGGAAAGCCGCTGGGCCCGCCCGAGTCCACGCAGAGTAAGGTAGCCCGTCAGGGCCAGCACCTGTGTCGTGCAGACGACTTAACATGTCCTCAGATTCGGGCTGCTCGAGCTTCCAGAACACGACCCCAGGAACTGGCTGAATGGACGGCTTGATCCGCTCGACGGCAGCCTCATCAACCGCGACAGGCGCATGCGCGGACCCCCAGTGATTGGCAAGCCTCTCGGCAGCAAGGTTCGGGTCCGTTTCGCACCGGCCCTCGCTGTCGAGGATGCCCGACGAAAGGATCTGGCGGATGTTGGTGCTCCACACCGAGTAATATTGCATCATGTCTTGTTTCTTGGCGAGCTTATGGGCGGGGGGGGGCGAGCCTCGATCAATCTCAGCAATGTCAGCGTCAATGAGAGCCGCGGAGATGGAGCCGAGGAAAACGTGAAAGCCAGCTTCGTCGAGCCAGGCGTAGTCAGTAGCATCCGCGAACTTGCCGAGGGAAGGGGAGACACGGAGCGCAAGCACGATTTTGGGGATGTTACCAGTGGCCATGCCCCTGACGACAGCGAGAGCCCACGAGACCTTCTCGGCGGGGGTGGCGGCTTCGCGCTGGCAGGCTGTGCCCATGGCGCGCCGTGCGGCAGCGCGAGAGATATCTTTAAATTCAAGCGCGCGCTGATAAGCATTCTGAGAGAGACTGTCTTGGCCTCTTTCCTCGATCACTTCAGCCACATGTTGGGGGTAGAGCGGGCCCCTCGTGACCCATCGCGGAATCCTCGGGGCCTCGGGGGGCTTGGCGGACACCAGGATAAGAGCGACGGGGGCGTGGTCCGAGGGGTTCTTGTGGACCAGGGCAGAACCGATCGTGAAACTCCCAGGGTTCAGGTCCAGGATGTGGGCGGGAAACAAATTCATGTAGATGCGGTCGTTTCTTCCCAAAGATCTCTGGTCTCCTACGTGGCCGAGGTGCGCGCGCTGCATCTGCTGGACTTCCGCCGGGCTGCCCAGAACTGCTTGAGAGTGGCGAGCGAGAGGGGAGTCAGCGCGATGGACAGTTCCTGAAAGGTCGCGCCTGCCCTCGCCGACGGGCTGGAAATTGAAATCCCCTAGCAAAAACGAAGTGCATATAGTGGGGCGCATCATCACATTCTTAACCACGTTCAGGGTCCGCCGTCTTTGAGGTCCGGGAATGTCGGGGGCGAGGCGGAGATTGACTAGTTGGAGCGCCCCCTTTGGTCCTCGGAGAGTAAGACTGCGCAGCCTGCCCGCGGCCAGCTCTGCGCGGTCGAAACTCTCGAAGTGCTTGCAGAGAGACGGGGAGATGAAGATAGCATTGCCGCCAGCAGAGGAGGAGGTACAGAAAGTGCCGCGCGCTCGGGCGCCTTCGCGCTCACGCAGAAAAAGGTCGAGATCTTCCTGCTGTCCGTGGCATTCCTGGAGGCAAACGATGTCGAATTGGTTCAGCAACCTGTCAAGTATATTCACAGGGCGTTTTTTGACGGGTGTGGTCAGCATACGCAGAGGCAAACAGTGTATGGGCGTTCCAAGTAACCATGGGTAACCTTTCGATAATTCGAAACGGATAGCAGGAAGTGAAAGAAGGTGGGGTACGCGAAATGTTCGGGGACGGCGAAACTGATCGCGACGAGCTGGAAGACGAGGAAGAGCAATAATAAGAAGAGGACGAGCAAGCCGAACACGAAGAATGGCGGGGGGAGGAGGGGGGGACAGGCGGCGAGGCAGCTGCAGCCGCGCCTATACAAAAATGGACGCTGGCTTCACTCACGCTCAGCACATCCAGCGTATCTGTTTTCTAGCGCTTGATAGCCTTGGCGATGTCGGTGGCGGTCGTCACGCCGGCCTCAGCGAACCCGACCTTCTTGAGCGCAGCCGCGTCGGGGACGATGACCACGTTGTCGGAGGCATCCTCGCTGACGACGTACAGGCCTTGCACAGCTTCACCGTCGATGAGGAAGAGGATGCCGCGGAACCCGTTGGACCCGAGCTTCATCTTGCCTTTCCACGAGCCCTTGCCTTTCATGAAAGTGATGGTGGATTGCCACAGCGATCCAAGGATCTTGTTGCGCGATCGTACATCATGAGGCGCATCAACTCGCGCACGAAGACACAGCTTCTCGATCGTGACGGGATCGGCGTACGTCAGCATCTCCGGGTTGTCACGCGAGCGCTGGACAAACTCGCTGGCCTGTTCGACTGAGCTGAATTTAAGCGAGAAGCTCTTGTTCAGGTTGTAAGCTTTGATCTGCACAAGGTTGCGCTCGTGTGTGGGAAGGTTGGTCAGGATGGATCTGGCGAACTGCGACATGGAGGCGGCGAGCATCTTGCGCGTGAATCCACCGATCCAAACCTTAGTACGATCACAGTCAGCGTCAGCTCTTCCGAGGTGGAAGCCGTCAGTGCTGGCACCCGTAGAACCTGTAGGGCCCGTGCCGATGCGGTTCCGCTTGCTTCTGTCGGAGTTCACGGAGGCGGACGAGGATTGCATCCTGGCTGTCGAAGATTCGAGCTGGAGAAAACGAGCCTCCAGCTGCTGGTCAAGGCCAGTGTGCTGCGCCTTGTCGAGGGCAGCCATCGCGTTCTTGTTGGCTTCGTCGATCTGCTGCTGCATCTCGACGAACTTGGCGTCGTGGGCCTGCAGCGTCGCTTTGATCTCAGCAGTACCTCCGACTGCAGCTTTCACGTGGCCGATGTCGGCAGTCATGTTCGTCATCTGAGCGAGCAGCTGGGCGATTTGCGACTCCATCAGACTCATACGGTAGGCCGCACACGGCCGAGGAAACAGGAGGGCGGGAAACGCGGGACGAGAGTGGGAAAGCGTTCCTCCAGGAACTTACCGCCTCAAATGAAATCCCAGATGCAGACCCTTGTGTCGCGGGCCGAGTCTGCAAAAAGGCGCGGGTCACTGTACCACCTCGAGAAGATGGCAACTTGAGCCAAAATGGCTTGAGCCAAAATGGCTACGGAAGGAGGAGGAGGAGGAGGAGGAGGAGGAGGAGGAAGAGGAGGACGGGCATGCATCCCATCCCCCTCTTGCGCGGCAATGTCCCGTTTGCCCTCTCTCGAGCGGCGCCGGCTCCGACCTGGAGGGCCCGAGAAGAACCGGCATCCTCTGATCGAGGGGAAGGGGCAGGGCAAGAGGGAGGGGGCAAAGAGCTCGGGCCGCCCCAGAGTGGGCCTTGGCTCCAGTCTCCTCTCAGGCCTCGTCCTCGCCGGCCTCCTCTAACCTGAACTTCGCCTCGGCCCACTCTGCGTAGGTCATGTCTCGGCGATGCCTGCCCTCCGATTGCTCGGCAGCCGGCGATGCCTTGGCGGCCTCGCCCTGCCTCTCGCTGGCACGCCGCCTCTTCGGCGCGTAGTTCGAGACCAGCCCCTCCTGCTCGGCCCGCTTGAGCAGCTGCTTCCGTGGCGCCGCCTTCGGCGTGGGAGCCTCGGAGGGGCAACGTTCGGGAGAGACCACAGCTCAGGGGTGAAACATTGAGCTGGAATCGGCAATACATCGCGGTCGGCGATATGCACCGATAGTGGAACCGCACGTTCCCGAGCGGGGTGGGCCATCGGGCCCCGAATGATCTGCGAGAATTGGGTGATCGGGGGTCGATGCAGTTCCCCCTGGGCATATCCCCGCCCCCCGTGGTTTTCGGGCCCTCCGGCGGTCGTTCGGGACGATCTGGGCACCCCCGGGACGCTCTGGGCGAGGCGCAGCTGCTGGAGAGCGACTCGAGGCTGCTACTGGAGCGTGCCCCGAGGCTGGAAAGCCACCGAGAACTAATCAAAACGCTCGAAAACCTCGAACCTCGAACCTCCCCCTGAGCCAATCTCTCCCTGTTGTTGCCCCTGAACCTCGGACACCGCGGTCGAGAGGATGGCTCCGTCAGTTGAAGTCCTCCTGCCTTGCACCCTTCGTGGGGGTCTGTTGGGACCCTGGAGGGTTTGGGTGCCACTAAGGAGTATCGGAGGTCCGCGGGGCCCAGGGAGTCCGGGGAGTTCTGACGGTATGGTCCAGGGGGCTCCGTCAGGTGGAAGGCACCCTCCCTGGAAGTCGAGGGGGCCTTTGAAGCTAGGGACCCACAGATCCGACGTTGCAAACAACTGCAACATCGCAAAAATCACGACCGGATCCCTCGACCCCAACTGTCCGCGCCATTTTTCGAGCCGGATCGATCTGAGAGGGTCCCAGGGCCCGAAACCAGGCTAATGCGCCCGGCTCGAAAACATCGAGACGCCAGGATCTCAGGGGCCCGGGGGCCGAAGAAGCAGGGATGCTGAAGCAGCGCAGCCTTCCTGCAGCCTTACCTTCCCGTCGTCACCCTGCTCCTCCTCCTCCTCCTCCTCCTCCTCCTCCTCCTCCTCCTCCTCCTCCTCCTCCTCCTCGTCCCCCTCCTGCTCCTCCTCCCTTTCTCCTCCTCCTCCTCCTCCTCCTCCTCCTCCTCCTCCTCCTCCTCCTCCCATGCCTCGGACACCGCGGTGGAGAGGATGGCGGCAGGCGTCCCAGGCGCCACCCGCCCGCCGAGGCTGAGGCCAGGCGCGGGCGTGGCCGGCGCGGGCCTCGACAGCAGCGAGAACAGCCCGCCAGGCGTGGCCGTGCCCCCTGGGAGGAAGAAGCACGCCCGGGTCTTCGACGACATCCTCCTCCTTTTCCTCCTTTCCCTCCTCTTCCTGCTCTTCCTCCTCTTCCTCTTCTTCCTCCTCCTCCTCCCCCTCCTCCTCCTCCTCCTCTTCCTCTTCTTCCTCCTCCTCCCTGGTTCATCCTCCCCTCTTTTCCTCCTCCTCTTCCTCCTCCTCCTCCTCCTCCTCTTCCTCTTCCTTTTCCTCCTGCTCCTCCTCCTCCTCCTCCTCCTCCTCCTCCTTCTCCTCCTCCTCCCTAGCTCTTCCTGCACCAGAAAGAAAGGGATAGGACAGAGGCGGGCCAGCAGCAGCAGCAGCAACAGCAGGAGAAACGGTGTCCTTAGTCCTGCGCGGGTCGGCCTCCTGTGGAGGCCAACCCACCTAAAAGCCGACACGGGCAGAAGCGGGTGGTGCCAACGAGACACCTGCCACTTTCGCCACCCCGTGACCAGGTAGGCGCAGCTGGCGAGAGCGGCTGGGGGGGCAAGAGGGAGAGGAGGAAGCAGGAGGGGGGAGGGAGGAGAGAGCCAGGAAAAAGAGGCGACGGGTGCGCGGCGGCGGGGCGTGAGCCACCCCACCCCGCCCTTAGGCGCTCGCGCACCCGACGGGTGCAAGGAGCGGGGAAGGGGCGGGGGTGAAAAGGGGGGTTTCGCAATGCTCCTCCATCCTCCTCCTCTTCCTCCTCCTCCTCCTCCACCGCCTCCTCCGTTCCTTTCCTTATACATAACTTATCACTGTCGCACCCCGAGACAAGTTTTTAGGGCGGGCCGGGCGTTTCGTCTGAGACTTTCTTATCATGTATGACCCCGAAGCTTGAAAATTAGCAACAGTTCCACTGACGGAGGGCGGGTGGTTTTCAAAATGTGGTTGGCGCTTTAACGGCGCGCACATTGGTCTTTTGTTGGGGAATTTGCCCGAATTTTTCCGATTGAAGGCGGGCCGTTTTCAAAATGCGGCTCTCGCTTTAGTGCCGCGCACATTCGCTCTTTATGTGCGCAAGAACTTCGCACATGTATGGCGGTTCCTTTTCAAGCTGTGGCTCTGCCGCGCACATTCGTTTCTGAAATCACAATAGTCTCACGGATTGGCGGCGGGTGGTTTTCGAAATGTGGCTCTCGCTTTAGCGCCGCGCACGCTCGATTTTTGAAAAACTTGCAAGGGCTTCACGGATTGAGGGCGGGTCGTTTTCAAAATGTAGCTGTCGCCTTAGCGCCGCGAGCACTCGTTTTTTAATTCGCAAGAGCTTCGCGGATTGAGGGTGGTTCTTGTTCAAACTGTGGCTCTCGCTTCAGCACCGCGTACATTCGTTTTAAACATTGCAAGGGTACGTTCCCAGGATCAACGCACCACAAATTTTGATTTGGAACGGTTCAGGATGACGAGGTCGCAACAGTTACGTTGATTCGCTGTGTTGAAGTCCCAGAAATGGAGTTCTGGCTCGATCCAGGATCGTCAAGACGTAACAGTCAGGTTGATCCGTGGCGTTGGACTCCCGGGAACAATGTCTTGGCATGCTTCGGGGTCTTCAAACGGTTTTCCAACGAGGCAGTTCCCTCAGTGGGAATGAACACATGTAGGCGGAGCTTGGAGGGAGGGTGTATTCCAACATCGTTGATGGCTCTTGGGCTTACACGGGTCATCCTCCTCCTCCTCCGCCGCGTCCTCCTCCTTCCCTTCTTCCTCCTCCTCCTCCTTCTCCCCCTTCTCCCTCGCCCCCCGAGGAAAAAAAACAACACGCCTTGCGTCGTCGTCGTCGTGGCCGTGGTCGTGGTCGTGGTCGTAGTCGTGGTCGTCTTTGTTGTCGTCGTCCTCGTTGTCGTGGTCGTGGTCGTGGTCGTCGTGGTCGGCAGCACGTTCGGGTCTCCGACCACATTCTTTTACGTTAGACCAATCTAAGGTTACCCTGTGGCGTGACTGAAACTCGGCTCGGCTCAAGCAAAAAAGGACCTGGCGGGCGCCGCGGGACACGTGGGAAAACGAGACAGGGAAAACGAGACAGGGAAAAGAGTAGACAATTGAGTAGGCGCCAGCAAAGTATGTGAAGAAGGGCAGCTCTGGTACCTTGGTCAGTGCACCCTACCTCCTCATGCAATCCGAGCCCAACCTGTGAAACCGTCCCTTCATTATTGGTACCCGCTGTCGAACGAGAGTGCTGCTGCGAGAGACGTGCAAGAGAGTGGGGCAGCGATGTGCTACGTCAGAATTAGAAAGGATGTGCCTAGTAAGTCAGAGCATACAATCTTGTAAAACAAATGGCAATTATTGGGATGCTCATCCCCGTCTTCCTCCTCCTCCTCCTCCTCCTCCTCTTCCTCCTCTTCCTCCTCCTCTTCCTCCTCTTCCTCTTCCTCCTCCTCCTCCTCCGCCTCCTCTTCCTCCTCTACCTTCTCCTCCTGGCAGGGCAGCGTGCCCTGGGAGCCCCAGGACGCCTGCCAGCGCCAAACTGTTATTGTCGACCGCATCACTTCAAAACGACGCAGGCGTGTTATGAGGGCCGAAACAACCAACGTGGGGAAACCAATACGTACCCATACCGCTACTCCCTGGACCTCTCACGGGGTGCGGTTTGACCATAATTTCAAAGCGAACCCAGCAATGGCCACGAGGTTATCCCAGGAGGCCCAACCAAGCGAAAACGAGGGAAAGGTAGCGGTATAGGTACATGTTCTCTTCGGAACACTGGGCTAACACACGATCTGAGGACCATCGGCATCTCCGACGATGTGTGTTTCCCACTGGCGAGTGGCTCCTAATAGTGTTCGCGCATTGTCCTGCTTTTGATCCGCCTGCGCTTTGGGCGTCGTCGTCTAGCTTTTCGTGATCGTCGTCGTCCTCCTCCCCCGCAGCCACGAAATTCCCGGTTCCGCCGTCGCCCACCCCCTCCACCGCACCACCTCCTCCTTCTCCTCCTACTCGTCCTCCTCCTGCTACTCGTCCTCCTCCTCCTCCTCGTCCTCCTCTCCTCCTTCTCCTCCTCCTCCTCATCCTCCTCCTCCTCCGCCTCCTTTCCATCCGAGTCCTACTCGGCACTTTGAAGGTCAGGCCCTGGCAGGCGACGACACGATACCAAATGCAGGGAATACACTCAGCCGACTGATACGGGACCTCCTCCTCCTCCTGCTCCTGAAGCTCCTGAATCTCCTCATGTCACGCTTCCTCGTCCCCCGCCTCACACGAACTCCTCACCATGCTCCTGTTGTTACGTTTCGTCGTTGTGGTCTTCCTCCTCCTCCTCCTCCTCCTCCTCCTCCTCCTCCTCCTCCTCCTCCTCCTCCTCCTCCTCCCCGTCCTTCTCCTCCTCCTCCTCCGCCTCCTCCTTCTCGTCCTCCTCCTCGTCCTGCTCCTGAATCTCTTGAATATTCTCATTTCACTCGTCCTCGTCCCCCGCCTCACACGAAATCCTCACCATGCTCCTGGTGTTAGTTCTGGTCGTTGTGGTATGTCTTCTCCTCCTCCTCCTCTTCCTCCCCCTCCTTCTCCTCCTCCTCCTCCTCCTCGTCCTCCTGGTCCTCCTCCTTATCCTCCTGCTGAATTCCCTGGATCCCATCATGTCACTCCTTTCCGTCCCCCGACTCATACAACAAATCCTCGTCATGCTCCTGGTGTGTTGTCTCGTCGTTGTGTTATTCCTCCTCCTCCTCCTCCACCTCCTCCTCCACCTCCTCCTCCTCCTCAACCTCCTTCTCCTCCCCGTCCTCCTCCTCCTCCTCCTCCTCCTCCTCCTCGTCATCCTCCTCCTCGTGTTCCTCCTCCTCGTCCTCCTCTCATCCTCCTCCTGAATCGCGTGAACCTCCTCGTTTCACTCTTCCTCGTCCCCCGCCTCATACGAAATCCCCACCTTGCTCCTGGTGCTATGTCTCGTCGTTGTCGTCCTCCTCTTCCTCCTTCTCCTCCTCCTCCGCCTCCTCCTCCTCCTCCTCCTCCTCCTCCTCCTCCTCCTCCTCCTCCTCCTCCTCCTCGGTTTCTCGGTCGGTTTCTCCGCAGTGGTCTCCCCAGCGCGCCCTGCGCCCGGCGGGCGCTCCGGCCGCGGGCCGGGCGGGGGGGGGCGCGGGGAGGCCGCACCTGGCAGGGGCACAGGCCGGAGTCTTTCATCCGCCAACCGCTGCCAGGTGCTCAGCGCCGCCCTGCACAGCGTACCAGCGCCCAGCCTACATACTTGATGCAGTCGGCGGTCGCTACCGGGCCAAGTAGGGCCAGGAGCGCCGCCTGCTGCGTCGTAGGCGCCCCGCCGTCGATGGATGTCCACAGCTGGCGCCGTGACGCCGAGGTGTGCCCGCACGCAAGCAATGCATGGGAGACGTCCACCTCTGTGCTGGGACATGCACCACAGCGCGGCAGAACCAGCGGCGCGTCCTCACCACCTAGGACTGGCAGCGGCCAGCGGCCAGTCACCCTGCATACTGCCCAGAGCCTAAAATACAGATTTCCTCCATGATCTTCAAACATGTATTGCTGCGTGCCTCGCTGCATGGCCGGCATGAGGCTGCGAAACGGTAGCCCCAGACA
>CAUYUJ010016344.1:260000-283427 GCA_963575745.1 Prorocentrum cordatum
CTTGCGATGTACCTGGGAAGCGTGCTCGCGCCTCGGTTGCGGCTACTCTCCTGTCGGGCCAGGGGCGCCCGGACTTCTCCCAGAGCACAGCCTGACAATGTTAGCCAGCGTGGGCCCCAAACAGTGCAATCTATGCGCTGTGCAACTTATGCGATGCAACCGATGTAATGCAATCTATGCGGTGCAGCCTACGTGGTGCAATATATGTGATGCAAAGTACGTGCTGCAAAATATGCGGTGCAAAATATGTGGTGCTATGTGTGGGATACATCATACGTGATGTAATATATGCGGTGCACCCTGAGTAGTGCAGTGTGTGCGGTGCAGCCGATGTAGTGCAGTCTACGCGGTGCAATGTGTGCGGTCCAGTGTAGGCGATGCAACATACGTAATGCGATACATGCGGTGCAATCTACGTGGTGCCACTTATGCGATGCAACACATACAATGCAGTCCATGCGGTGCCATCTATGTGGTGCAATTATGTAATTTCTGTTCGCAGTGAGTTGTCCACTCCACTGCTCGCGCAAACATCCCACCCACCCACCCGCAACTTGCTTTGCAAAATCTCTTACGACCGTGACGGTGGGTACCAAATGGCACTTGGCAGCGACAGCGACGCCGACCACGACAGCGACAACGACGACGACGACGCCGCCGACAACGACTACAACGACACCAACGGCGTCTCCAACGACTTCGACGACGCCGACAACGACAACCACGACGACGACGACACCGACGACGACGACGACACCGACGCAGACGACGACGACGACGACATTGACAACGACGATGACAACACCGACGACGACGACAACAACGACACCGAACCGACGACGACGACGACGTCAACGACGCCGCCGACGACGACGACGACGACGACGACGACGGCAGCGACGACGACGACGCCGACATCGACGACGACGAAGACGACGACGACGCCGACGCCGACGACGACGATGAAGACGACGACGACGTCGCCAACGAAGACGACGACGAGAGAGGAGGGAGGACGACGACGGCGACAACGACGACAACGACGACAACGACGAGGGAGGAGGGAGGACGGCAACGACGCGAACGACGAAGAAGGAGGAAGGACGGCGACGCTGACGATGACAACGACGAGGGAGGAGGGAAGACGATGATGATGATAACGACGAAACCGTGTGTTGTTGTAGGTTTTTTGGACGCGCGATTTTGAACTCCTTCCGGAACCGATGGGTTTTGAAGGATTTCGGCGTACGCGCGCGACGACGCGCGCGTCTGCACTTCGTCCCGTTCTTTGCAGAGGATTCTCGCGACGGCACACGCGCAAGGGCGTTCGACAGATTTCGACATGCGCGCGCGACGCCCGTCTGGTAGCACGCTGTAAAAAAAAAAAAAAAAAAAAAAAAAAAAAAAAACATTAGTTGTCTTAAGATTTCGCAGGAGCTCGCGCGTAAGCTTTTAGCAAATCAGTGTTACCAAACCATGTGTTGTTGTATGTCTTCTGGAAACTCGATTGCGAAATCCTTCTGGCACCGATGGTGTTTGAAAGATTTCGGCATGCGCGCGCGACGACGCGCGCGTGCGCACTTCGTCTTATTTTTGCAAGGGATTCGCGGACAAGTGCGATGTTAGAACAAAAAATGTCACCGCATAGTGTTTTTTACAAGGGGACCTCGGGGGGGGATACCGGCTGGCCTGGGACATTGCGATTTCATGTTTAGGAAGGACATGTGGTCAAAATCATACATGATTTACATACCCGAAAGGGGTACCGATAACGCCGGGGGGGCGGGGGGTAGAGTCTTTTCACGTTTAAGAAAAGAGAATTTATGTTATGCAACCTATGTAATACAACATATGCTTGGTGCAACGTATGCGATGCAACCTATGTAATGCAAAAGATGCGGTGCTATATATGTGTAGAATTCACTTACCGAAATTGAAAAGTTCAACTCCACTGCTCGCGCAACCATCCCACCAACCCACCCGCAACTTGGTTTGCAAAACCCATGCGGGAGCGATTGCGATGAGTGCTGGGTGTTGGCTGGTGCATCTCTGCGGCCGCGCTAGTCCGCGCATGCTCGCGCGCGCAGCGGCCAGCTAGTTTGGCGCGAGAGACGCGAACGCGGCGGCACTGACCGCTCGGCACATCCCAGCGGGCACTTCAGTGCGAGTCGGCGACTTGGGCGGGCGCGGTATCATGGCAACGTCGATAACAGTAGACAGGATGATGATAGTAGCGATGCTGGCGACGATGCTGACAGCGACGACGGGGCAGCCAGTGACGGAGCCGATGCTGATCACGCCGACGATGATGACGGCGTCTTCGCGTCGGTGATGAAGGTTTTGGAATGAGTTCGAAATGCGCGCGCGGCAGACGCGCGAGAGTGGCCCGCATCGTATCATTTGATACGGATCGTGCCACCCCAGCACGCACGCAAGGGCGGTCGTACGAATTCGACATGCGCGCGCGAAGCCCGTTTGGTAGGATTCTAAATTAAAATGACAGACGCATGGTTTTCTTAAGAATCGCGCACGCTTTTGTTGAAAGTTCGTTGCGCGAAACCATTATATATAAATAGAAACTAAAACCAAACATGCTTCTGGACGTCGATTTTGAAACCTTTCCGAAACCGAAGGTTTTTGAATGATTCCGGCACGCGCGCGCGACGACGCGCGCGTGCACTTCGTCCCGTTGTTCGCAAGGGATTATTGGAAACTTGCAGGGCGACCGCAACCTGGAACCGCTTTTGCTGCTGAGCAGATATACCGATACACCGGTTTACGTCGCGCTGGTTTTGGGCGAGCCGATGTGCCAATAAACCAATATCGGATACAGGCGTGAGGAACACGATACGCCGATACACCGATCTGATATACCGGCCACGTGGAACTGATATGCCGGCACGCCGATATGGCCGTCACTGCGGGCGCCCCGTAGCTTCGGCAGATCGGCATATCGGCATATCGGCTCGGTAAGCCGAAGTACTGGAAAGGTACATCGGTAGATCGACCCGGGGAACCGAAACCATACATCGGCCTATCGGCGCTTCCGATTGCCCGAGCCGAATTCCTGGATCGGTTTATCGGAACATCGGCTAAACAGCGCCGATTCGCTAGATCGGCATATCGGCGCATCGGCCCGGGCGCGCCGATCGGTTTCGCATCAACGAGGGGCCCTGTGGACAGGGCCCCGACGCGTTTGTGGAACGAGCCTTGGGCTTGCGCACTGGAGTTCTGGGGTCGCGGGCCTCGACCGCGGCCCAGAGGAACGCGGTCGGGGGGGCCTGCGTGGAGACGGCCCTGCGGCCCTCTGTGGAGCGAGCCGCGGGCGTCGTAGGCTCCGACGGTGGCGGCCCAGTGGAATGAGCCATGCGGCCCTGCGTGATCCAGGGGGGCCCGACGGCGTAGTAGAACGAGCCCTGCGGCTCTTTGGGTGCCGAGGGGGGGGGCTGCGACAGAGGCCCAGTTGAACGAGCCCTGGGGGTCGGGGGGGCTCCGACGGCGATCCAGCGGAACGAGCTCTGCGGCCCTCTGGGAGCCCGGGGCCAACGACGGCGGCCCATCGGAACGAGCCCTGCGGCTCTCTAGGGGCCCGATGGAATGAGCCCTGAAGCTCAGGAGCCGCAGTGGATCGAGCTCTGTGGAACGAGTCCTGCGGTTCCTTTGTGGAATGAGCACTGCGGCTCTCTGTGGAACGACCCCTGGACGTCGTGGGCCCCGACGGCCATTTAATGGAATGAGGCTGTGGGCTTCTCTGTGGAACGAGCCTTGCAGCTCTAAGTGGAACGAGGTCTGGGGTTTGCCCCTTGCTCCTCCTCCCCCTCGTCCTCCTCCTTCTCCTTCTCCTCCTCGTCCTTCTCCTCCTCCTCGTCCTCCTCCTCCTCCTCTTCCTCCTCCTCCTCCTCTTCCTCCTCCTCCTTCTCCTCGTCTTCCTCCTCCTCCTCCTCCTCCTCCTCCTTCTCATCCTGCTCCTCCTCCTCCTCCTCCGCCTCCGCCTCCGCCTTCTCCTCCTCCTCCTCCTGCTCCTTCCCTCCTCCTCCTCCTCCTCCTCCTCCTCCTCCTCCTCCTCCTCCTCCTCCTCCTCCTCCTCCTCCCCCCTCGTCCTCATCATGCGGATTACTTATTAGTCCTTCATCCCCCCTCTCTCCCGCTGCTCCGCCGTCTCATGCTACCCCCGTTTTTCTACTGCTGTCGGTCCTCATCCACCCACCTCCCTCCTCCTTCTCCTTCTTCTTCTCCTCCTCCTCTCCCTCCCCCTCCTATTCCTTCTTCCCTCGTCCTCTCCGTCCTCCTCCGTCCTCCTCCTCCTCCTCCTCCTCCTCCTCCTCCTCCTCCCCTCCTCCTCCTCCTCCTCCTCCTCCTCCTCCTCCTCCTCCTCCCCCCTCCCCCCCCCTCCTCCTCCTCCTCCTCCTCCTCCTCCTCCTCCTCCTCCTCCTCCTCCTCTCCTCCTCCCTCCTCCTCCTCCTGCTCCTCCTCCTGCTCCTCTTCCTCGTCCTCCTCTTCCTTTGCCGCCGTCTCATCCTGCTCTTCCTCCCTCTCCTATCTCTCCGTGTTCTCTTCTCCCCCTGCCTCATCCTCCACCTCCCCCTTATTCCTCCCCCATCCTCCTCCTCCTCCTCTTCTTCCTTGTCCTCCTCCTCCTCATCATCCTCCTCCTCGTCCTCCTCCTCCTCCTCACTCCCTCTCCTCCCTCTCCTCGTCCCCCTTCTTGGTCCTTACCGCGGCTGATGCAGCGCCGACTGGCGCCCGTTGGCTGGGGGGAATCGACGGCCTCTAAGATGGTTCAAGATAGCGCAATGTTGCTCAACGCGGCTTCCAGGATGCCCGAGGAAGCCCCAAAACGGATCCACGACGGGCCCAGGTGGCCGCGGAGCCTCCCCAGGAGGCCCCCAACAGGGCAACACTCTTCAAACGCATAAGGGAAAGCACCAAGGAGTGCCTTCTCTCGTGTTCGTTCCCGACTGGCTGCAGAGCTCTGAAGACGGCCCCGAGACTGCCCAGGAAGGCCTCAGAGACGCCCAAGATGGCCACGAATGCGGCCCCTTAAGCGCCCAAGAACCCCAATAGCGTCCCAATGGCCCCCAAGACGCGACATGGGTGGAACCTGAACGGGGCGCCCACTTAAGTCCCACCCCCCTTTGGAAAGAAGAAAAAACAACAACCAACAAACGGGAGCTGAACATTGCTTGACGGTTGCTTCCAAGTTGGCGCAATGCAGCCCGAGTTGTTCAAGATGGCCTCGAAGATGTCTGCAAGGAGACCCCATGGTGGGATAGCCACGTGATGGGCCCAAGTGGCCACGGAGAATCCCAAGTAGGCCAGAAGAAAGCCAAACCCTTCCAAATACTAAATGACAGCCACCGAGGGGCAGTGCAGGGGGCCAAGATGGCCCCGAGAGGTCCTCTGGAGATCCCAAGAAGCCTCGCGACGCTCCCACGAGGCGCCCAAGAAGCCCGAAGAGGCCCCCAAGAGCCCGCAAGAGGCCACCAACCGGCCCCCAAGAGGCCCCATGGCCCACCAGAGGCACCCATGCTGTCCCGAGAGGCCCCCCGGCCGCCAAGAGAATCCCCAGGCGCCCCGAGAAGGTCCAAGCCGCGCCTCAGAGGTATCACAAGATACTCCGAGAGACATCCAGAATGCATCTGGCCCTTCTGCTCGCTCTCCTGCCCCTCTTCTTCATCGTCATCTGCATGTTCCTCCTCCTACCCCCTCCTCCATCATTCATGCCTTCTTCCTTCGAGTGAAAAGCGGTTGCCCCCCTCTTTGATCCTGCATTGCTCTGACCACCCAACGCGCCTGGGCAACGCTTTCGGATGGGCTGGCGGGATGCTCGGCCGTCGGGCCCCCTTGGCTCCCAGAGCCCCCCTGGCTCCCAGAGCAGACTATCTCGCCCGCAGCATCTCGGAGCCCCGAAGTGCGAGGGTGTCTCAAGCAAAAGGGCCACACACACACACCCTTGCGAAAATGATCTCACAACTTAAAGATGCAAGGATGTCTCAAGCGAAAAGAGCTGGACCACCTCTCGAGCAGCATCTTGTTGCTGAGGGGCGCGAGGATGTCTCAACCGAAAGGCGAGGCCACCTCTCGCGCGGCAGCTCGGAGCTCAAGGTTGCGAGGATGTCTCAAGCGAAACGCGCTGGACCACCTCGCGCGCGGCAGCTCGGAGTGCAGAAATGTGAGGATGTCTCAAACGAAACGCGCTGGGCCACCTCTCGCGCGGCATTTCAGAGCTCAGAATTGCGAGGATGTCTCAGGCAAAACGTGCCACATCACCTCGCGCGCGACGTCTCGGAGCTTAGAATTGGAAGGATGTCTCAGGCGAAGTGCGCCGGACCACCTGTCGCACGACAACCTCGGGGCTCAGAGATTTGAGGATGTCTCAGGCGAAACGCGCCGGACCACCTCGCGCGCGACGTCCCAGAGACTAGATTTTAGGGGACTTCTCAAGCGAAACGGCCAATCCCGGACAAGTCAGAAACGAGAGTTGTCAGGATGTCTCAGGCGGAGCGGCCCAGACCACCAGACTTGTTTGAGGATGTCTCTGCTCACCCTTCCCTCGGCTGGAGGTAGCTTCTACCACAAGAGCACCCTGTTCAGCAAGCTGTCTGGGGAAAAACACATCGTCGGATGTCTGGGATCGTGAGCAGAAGCTTCCAGAGGTCTGCGCGGGCTCCTTGGATTGGATCTCGTGGTCAAATGGGAAACATGCGCATAGTTATCCAAAGCCTCGCAAGCTGGGCCCCGTTGGCCGCGACGCGACCCCACTGATGTGGAGTGTTCTTCTGCGCATGCCCCTTGCGGAACGTACCCATGCGACCGAATGCCTTAAGGATCGCGCACAGGAATCCAAACCGCGAGGGCGTGCATATGGAGGGTTCCAGAAACTCTGAACCCAAAACTGTTGCCATCTCTTGGGGGCGCATTTCATTATTCCGCCGGCTTCTGCCGACCTATCCCGAGCGTTTGCCGGCGGAGCCCCCCTCGTTTTACTTCCGCCAGCTTCCGCCGATCTTCCGCCGAGGAAGGGATGCCAGGTCCTTCGACTCTCGAAGGCAAGGCCCTTTTCTGAAGTGCGCCATGTGCTCGCCTCATGGATCTGTTCGCCGCTCGTGGGCCCAGCGCCGATCCTCAGAGGATGCGCGTCTCAGGCGCGGCGGCGAGCGGCCTCTGTACTCGAGGGTCCCTGCGCTCGAGGGCTCCAACTGGCTTGCTCAGAGGTGGCGCGCTTCGCCCCGAAGCGGCCAGCCGCGGCCGCGCGGTGCGACGACAACTGAAAAATCCTCCTCCCTTCTCATTATTCCTCCTTCCTTTCTCTTGCTCTTCTCCCTCCTCCTTCCTCTTCCTCCCTATCCTCCTTCTCTTCCTGCCTTCTTCTTCTCCTGCCTCCTCCTGCCTCCTCCTTCTCCTCATCCTGGTGCTGCCTTCTCCTCATCCTCCTCCTGCCTCCTCCTCCTCTTCCTTCTCCTCCCCTTCCTTCTGGTCATCCTCATCCTCTTCCTGCCATCTCCTCCACCTCCGAAGGCTGAAGTTTACCTACTATTGTTCTTCTCCTGGCCCCGCCGGAGGGCGTGGGGGCGGACGCCATGGAGCTCTGGCTGCCGGCGAAGGCCGGCGTCTGCGGCGCCTTCAGGCCACCCGCCGCGACCCCTGTAAGGGGGGAAACCACAACAAAAAGCGGCGCAAATATAAACTTTCTCCAGAATCCGCCCAGATAGTCTACAGGATCTGCGCTTAATCCCCCTTCCTGGTGCGCGCAGCGCAGATTGGGCGGCACCAGAGCTGCTGCCAACCCCGTGCCGATCCGAGAGATCCGCGCGGACCGGCGAACATGTGTTATACTTACGCAACTTTTCCTTCCCTGAGATCCGACGTCACCAAAAATACGACATCGTAGACAAATCGCCACCGAATCCCTGGACCCAATCTTCTTGCCGTATTTCTCGAGCCCGATCGATCCCTGATGGTCCCTGTGCCCGACACTCGGCGAAAACGCCCGCTGTGCAAAATTGCGACGCTAGGATCTCAGGGTCGAGGGGGAACGTTAACGGGGAGTAGGCTAAGGGGGGGGAACATCGACTAGGAATCGGCGATGCATCGCCAGAGGCCGGTGTGTGAGTTCCCAGAAACTCCCCCGACCCCCCCCCCCCGAAAACCCTCCTCAAAGGAAGGTGTTGGTGGGGTTTTCCCCGGAGCAAAGTAGGGGGGGGGAAGGGGAGAGCGAGACGGAGTTTGGGGGGCGTCCAGGGCGCTACAAGTAAAATCAATCCGACTTTTTACATGACCGCATTTTTGGTTGCAAAAACTGCAACTCATAAAAAATGCCCCCAAAAAGCAACAGCAACAACCACAACACCAACACCGACAACAACACCAACAACAACAACAACAACAACAACAACAACAATGACACCAACAACAATGACACCAACAACAACAACTATAATCCGCCGGCCCCCTTGTGGGGCCACCGGGCTGTAGGCCTAAGGTTCGAAGTTTCCTGTACCAGTTGCAGTTTCCAGTTTCCACTGTTACAATTCTGCTTTTTGCTGCTTACTGTTCCTTGTTACAGTTCTGCTTCTTGCTGCTTACTGTTCCTTGTTGATGGACCGCGCGAGGGGGGGAGGCCCAAAATGGGCATTACGCCCTGAGCGTGTTGTCTGAATTGCTGGGGTTGGTAAAAGTTAACACCCTCACGCAGATCAGCGGGGTCAGGGTCCAAAAACACATCGGATTTGCCACGTTTCTGAAATTCGGTGCCACCTCTCACGCAGATCGCCGGGGTCAGGGTCTAAAAACACATGTGATTTGCCACATTTCTGAAATTCGGCTGCACACCTCATGCAGATCGGCGGGGTCAGGGTGCAAAAACACAAAGGATTTGCCACATTTCTGACATTCGGTGACACACCTCACGCAGATCGGCAGGGTCAGGGTCCAAAAACACAAAGGATTTACTACATTTCTGAAATTCGGCGGCACACCTCACGCAGATCGGCAGGGTCAGGGTCCAAAAACACATGGGACGTGCCACATTTCTAAAATTCGATGGCACCCCTCACGAAGATCGGCGGGGTCAGGGTCTAAAAACACATGTGATTTGATACATTTCTAAAATTCGGCGGCACACCTCAGGCAGATCGGCAGGGTCAAGGTCCAAAAACACAAGGGATTTGCCACATGTTTGAAATCCGGTGGCATCCCTTACGCAGATCCGTAGGGTCAGGGTCCAAAAACATAAGGGATTTGCCACATTTCTGAAATTCGGTGGCACCCGTGACGCAGATCCGTAAGGTCAGGGTCGAAAAACAAACAAGTCCTGGCACTGCTTCACGGCGGCGCCCAGACCTCATGATTTAGCTTTTGCATCCCCCATTATCCGGGACAAGGGGCCGGCGGCATGGGGCGAAGCCCTTACGGTAACAATAGTAGTAGTAATACGAATCGAAATAATAATAATAAGAAGAAGAGTCGTAATGTTAAGACAGTTCGCTCCTATCTGCTCACGTACCCACCAATACGTATATCCCAAGCCCTAGGTACCCGCCCTGTTCGCCCTCGATCGTCAACCCTTGGGGGTATAGCTTCCTTACCTGCCACGTGCACTGAATGCAACCCCTCAAACAGGGGAACAGAGGACGGGTGGAAGGGGGAGGGGGGAGGATGGAGCACGAGAGAGATTACCAGGAGGGGGGCAAGGAGCAGAAAACAAGTGGTAGAAGCAGACGGGCAGATCGGGTGGGCAGACCCATAGCGGGCGGGTCGGGAAGGCGGGCCCAGGCGATCAGGTCGAGCAGGCGGGTTGCTGAAGCGTGGGTCCTGCATGAATCGCGGGGAAGTCTGGAGCGATAGCGCGGTTCCCAAGGAAAGTCGCGAGAAAGCCTAAAGCGAGAGCGTGATTCATGAGCGTTGAGGACGGACCGTCTGAATAAATTGCGAGGAAGCCCCACGCGAGCCCGCGATTCCTACATACATTGTGAAGAAGTCCCGCTCGAGACCGCGATGCGAGGAAGTATCAGGCTGGAGCCGTTGTTGGGGCCAGGGGCACAGTTTGAGGAGGAACACTTTCCCTGATTAAAAAAAACGAAGGCGCGGGCCCCAGGAGGGGCACTTGAATTGAAAAATGCATACGTTACTGGAGGGGGGGATTGACAATAATCATTTTGCAGAAGTGACAAATCAACGAGAGCAACAGCAACAACAACAACAACAACAACAGCAGCAGCAACAGCAACAACAGCAACAGCAACAACCATCTTAAGTTCGCTGTTATCTGCTCTCGGGCCACTCAACATGTATACCCCAAACCATCGATACCCGCCCTCTTCGCTTTCGGTAGTCCCTCCCTGGGAATACCTCTTTCTTGCCTGCAACGGGTTCCACGCAGCCCATACGGCAGGGGAAGAGAGGACGGATGGAAGAAAGGGACAAGGGAGGGGGAGGAGGATGGAGCACGAGAGTAGCATGAGAGGAGCTAGGAGCAGAAAAGACGTTGCAGAACCAGACGGGCAGATCGGGCGGGTAGACCATAATAAGCGGGTCGGGAAAGCGCGCCCAGGCAGCCAGGTCGAGCAGGCGGGTTGCTGAAGCGTGCGTCCTGCATGAATCGCGAATCTCGAGCGATGGCGCGATTCCCAAGTAAATCGTGAGATAAGCCACAGCGAGAGCAGGAGGCCTCAGTGTCGAAGGCGCGGCGTCTGACTAATTTGCGAGGAAGTCCCACGCGAGAGCGCGATTTCTTCATACATTGTGAGGTGACGACATCCCGCGCGAGAGCGCGACTTGGGAATCAAGTGTGAGGAAATATGAGGCGGGAGACATTGTTGTTGTAAGCCAGGGCCAACAATCCAATTCTGAAACCCCAACAAACTTTCCCGTTTAAGAAAACCACGGTGCGAACCCGGGGAAGGGCTTTTCAATTGAAAAACACCATGTGCCCCGGAGGGGGGATCAAGCATAGCTTTTCTTCTGTAGTGAGAGTTCGACGACAACAACAACAAAAATCAATTTAAGACTGCTCGCTCTTATCTGCTCTCCAGCCACTCAACACGTAGATCCCGAAACCTCGATACACGCCCTCTTCGTCTTCGATCGTGCCCGATGACCCGCTTGGGCGTACATCTTGCTTACCTGCAACGTATATGTCGTGCAGCCCATAAGGCAGGGGACGAAAGGACGGACGGAAAGAAAGGACAAGGGAAGGATGAGGATAGAGCACGGTAATAGAGCACGGTATTAGCAGGAGGTGGGCCAGGAGCAGAAAGCACGTTGCAGAACCAGTCGGGCGGGTAGACCCTAACGGGCGGGTCGGGAAGCAGGGCCCAAACGGCCAGGTCCAGCAGGCAGCTTTTAAGCGTGATTACTGCATAAATCGCGGGGAAGTCTCAAGCGATAGCGCGATTCCCAAGTAAGTGGTGAGATAGGCCAAAGCGAGAGCGTGATTCAAGAGTGTCGAGGCGCGGTGTCTGAAACAAATGCGAGGAACTCCCACGCGAGAGTGCGATATCTGGAAATGTTGTGAGGACGTCCCACGGGAGAGCGCGACTCGGGAATGAATTGTGAGGAAGTCTTAGGCGGGAGCCGCTGCTGTAAACCAGGGGCCAAAGACACATTCTAAGACCCAGAACTTTGCCTGATAAAAAACCAAGGTGCGAGCCCCGGAAAGGGCAATTCAATTGAATTATAATGCTTCGAGCGATCCCCACCGAAACCTGAGCGTTGATTCTCGACGGCGCGCGGTTGTTTAGTTGGTCGACGGTTGCCGCTTCTGGAAACGGTTCAACCGTGTTCCACGTAGTCACGCTACTTCACGGTCTGCTATATTATGTCTTGCTCTGCTCTCGACGAGCTGGCATGAAGTCGTGACGCCTTTGACGTTAGATGCGTCGTTTGCTGTGATGTCCCTCATCACTTATGCGTGTCTCTTAAATATGCTGTGATCATCATCTCTATCACTATAGGATCTGAGATGTTATGGTATGACCTGGCCTGTGGCACTATGGTACGACAAAATATGGTTTGCCAAATGATGTTATAGTAGGGTATGTGCTGCGGCATGTTTGACAGCAGGGCTCAGTCAATTGTACGATGGCATGTTTTGCTAGCATGTTTCGCCATATGCTGCTGTCGTGTTATGATATGTGCTGTGATGCTGCCATGATGTGGCATGATCAGTTGTGTCATGACGTGCTGTGTTATGATCGCCTCGATTATGGTATGGCATGTCCTGCTCTGGTATACTATGTGATGGTATGTTTGTCGACGGTCCGGCTATGCATATTATAATATGATGCGCTCTTCTAGTATGGGTCGTTATGCTCTGCTGTCGTGTTATGATATGGTGTGTAATGTGTTTTGCATCATGCACTCCTCGCACAGCTCGCCAGGCCCATCACAAAAACCCTGGCCCCGCACTGTTAAGGCAAATGCGTGTGTCACGGAATCGGTGCAGGAGCAGTTGCACTATGATGAACATTGAAACGCCTTATTCGAATAAGACGAAACGTCGGGAGCATGAAACATAAACCCACTGCCATCATGCGAACGCGGTATGTGATGTTGCGTCCTGATACGATGTGTCTTGTCAAGGTGTGTTATCTTATACCCAATTATGTTATGGTATGGTTGTGCTCTGTCTTCTGTTCTGCCATGCCCTGCTCTGGTATATCTTATGATGCTCTGTTTGTTGACGGATCGGCGACAGGCCCCCGATGAATCGGCGATGGCTCGGCAACAGGCCCCCGATAACGAATCCGAGCGTTGCTGGGCGGGGTGGGTTACGGGGCCCCAAATTGTCGGTGATCCATGGGCGATATGGGGTCACTGCATTCACGCCCCCCCTGAGCCTATCCCCGTCTTCTCTGGTTTTCGGGCCATACCCCGGGCCTTTGGGGGCCGTTCAGGACGATCTGGACACCGCGGGAACGCGCTCGGCGAGGCGCAGCTGCTGGAGAGCGTCCCGAGGCTGGAAAGACGCCGAATACCAACGGAAACGCCCGAAGACCTCGAACATCGAACCTGATGCTGTCGTCTCTCCCTGAGCCTATCCCCCCCTAAAGTTGCCCCTGAAAGGTTCTCCGAGCTCCAGTGATCAGCGCTGGCGTCTGCGGCGCGGCCGCTCCGCCGCCGGTGATGGCGGCGGGCGTGCGCGGCGCCGCGCCCGCGAACCCCGCGCGGCTGGCGCCCGTGATCGCGGCGGGCGTCTGCGGGGCCGCCGCCCCGCCGCCCCCTGGGTTTGGTGTTCTGAAGTAGTGGTGCTGCCATGAGGTTTGTGTTGCTCCCATGGCGCTCCAGGACCACATCCCAACAGCTAATCCCGAGCACCCAGGAGAATATCGAAACCGCGTCTGCCCGAAACACCAGCGAAGTGTCGAACGAGTATCGCCTCTCAGGTCCCGACACGTGACAACTTCCCAGGGGGGGTCGCCCTTCAGGGCCCTCTAGGCGCAGGCACTCGAAATGCCGTTGGTGCTCGAGTTTCGTTTTGGCGATCGAGGCTGCAATAGGTTGGACCATGATAGCCATAAGGAAGGCTGAAGTATAATCAGAAGGGCTTTCATGTTCCTGGCGTGCCTCGGCTTCGAATAGGTTCCCCGACATGGGTCTAAGCAACTACCCGAAAACCAGAGCCCCTCCTGAGCCCGAGAAGGTCCTAAATTCAGAAGTCTCGACTGTAAGATGTCTCCAACAGGGCCCAAGACAGCTCCAAGAGGCCCCCCAAAAGGGCCCCGAGAGGCCAGAGTCCTGCATTCCGCATTCCCTTTGTGTCTGAAAATGTTAGCGTTCTCGCCTTTTGGGCCCAAGAGTTCCCCAATATCGCCCCAAGCAGCCAAAGAGGCCCCTAAGAGGGCCCCTCGGGTCGTGAACTAAATCATGACGAACGGTTGTTCTATATTTTCGGCCTCTGGGGGCCCTTACCGGGCCTCGGAGCCGTCATAAAACGACGCAGGATGAAAAACCGATCCTGGGGAATGGGTCTAGACTTCTCGGGGTCGAACTCTCTGGGTTGGGTGCTCTAAAAGCATCCGAGACGTTCCAACAGAGCTCCAAGAGGCCCCCAAGATCGCCACAAGACGGCCAAAAAGGCCCTCAAGATAACACCCAGACGGCCCAAGGGTCCCCCAAGACGGCCCAAGGGTCTCCCAAGAGCCATCAAAGGCCCCTAGGGGAACTCGCGGCGCGCACAAGGGGGCGATGAAAAGAAACGGGTCACACGCGAGATGAAGTAGCGAGCTCACGCCGCGGCTTACGCGTGTAGCCAGTGCAACACGTTGAATTGGAAACGAGGGCGCTTACGCGCGACGTCACGAGCGGACCTTGCACACGGATGTCGGCGCAGTCGGCCCCATTTCTTCCGTCGCGCAGTTAATGAGCGGCGCGCACAAGGGGGTGGGGGGGTGGGGGGGGCGCGAGGGGGGGGGGCTTCTAAAAAGACAGAGGGGAGGCTTCTACGAACGCGTTCCTATGAAGGCCCTTGCCTTCTTAGAAGCTGCCCGCCTTCTTACAGGGCCCCCCTGGCGCCACCACCTCGCGTGCGCCGCCAATCTCAGAAGGCCACTCGCGTCGTGACAGAAAATTCACGACGGGAAATGTTTGAACGCTTTCGGCCTCCGGGGGCCCCCGCCGGGCCCCAGGACCGTCAACAAAAACACATTCAACACAAACAGCCAGTCCCAGGAAAGAGGTCCAGACCTCTGAGGGTCCAGGTTGAGACAAAATCACGGCGTCGTGGGTCTGAGTCTGAGGGGGCACGATAGGAGGGGACCTGGCTTGGGTGAGGGGGGGAGGGGGGGGGGATCATCGAGCTGGAATCGGCGATACATCGCCGATGGACCGGCGATCGGCACCCGATGGCGAAACAAGGGCGATCCTGGGCAGAGTGGGCAGTCGGGCCCTTTTCGGCGATCAATGGGGCGATTGAGGGTCGATGCATCCCCTGCTCGGCCAATCCCACGAACGTTGCCCCCAAACGTTGCCCCAGAATGGTGTGAAAAGCTGGGGGCACCTTAGGCCATGGGCATCTTCCCAGGCATCCGACGACACGAGGTGTCCCAACCATCCTGTGGAGTCGGGTCCTCGTTTTGAAGACACCGCCCCACGTTCCTCTCTTCTCCTCTCCTCCTCCTCCTCCTCCTCCTCCTCCTCCTCCTCTTCTTCCTCCTCCTCATCCTCCTCCCAGTGACGCCGTCGGTGCCCGCCCTAACCCAAGCCTCCCCTCATGCGGCGGAGCCGTTGGCGCAGCCGCGCGCGCAGGCTTCGCCGGCCCAGGCCTCGCGTTCTCCCCGCAAGGCGCCAGCGCCGACCCTGGCCCAGACCCTGGCCTCGGCCTCGCCGACCCTGGCGCCGCCGCAAAAACCGGGGCCAGGCCCTGCCAGCCAACCCCTCCCACCGAGCCGCTCCGTCGGCGCCGCCTCCGAGCAGCCGATGGAAGTCGACGCCCCAGCGTCGCTCGAGTGGTCAGCGCAGCCGCCTCTTGGGGCAGGCGCACCGGGCGGGTCGCCGACGCCGTCGTCTTTGGGGGCGCTTGCGGTTGGGGCGTCTGCAGGGTTCGCCGGCGGCGGCTCCGTCGGCGGCGCGGGCAAGCTCAAGGGGGATGCCGCCGCGCAGGGCGACGCGGTCATCCCTGACTGGAGCGGCAAAGCGGACCTTCGCGGTTACGAAGCCGCCGCAGAGGCGCGCGCAGAGTTGGGCACAAGCTGCGACGAGGGCCCCACGGCGTGAGCGGTCGGCGGAAATATGGCCGCGGCCTGGCTCGCGCTCTCCGACGTGCTGGGCCGCGACGCCCCCGCGAGCGCCCAAATCTCCCGGGCCCGCGCCCCGCGCCGCGGCGGAGAGTCCGGGTGCGGCGCGAGCTCGGGCGGCGATGATGCGCATGGTCACGCGTGTCCGCCTCTGCGCCATCGAAAGCCCCGGCGACGCCAAGCCGACGAAACTCGCGCGAATGCGGGCCACGGCGCGCGGCTGGCTGAGAGAGAATAAGAAAGACGGGAAAGTGATTGCCTCGCATTCACCGGCTGGGCCGCAACCCCGACGCCGAAAAGGGGGCCCGTGCCGGGCAGCCGGCGCCGGGGCCCCTCCGGTCTCGCCGCAGACGACTATCTTCGAAGAAGCTGGCGCTAGGTCCCTGGAGGCCACCCTGTTCGGAGCGCCCCCCAAGAGCGGCGCCCCAGACACGCGGCCCAAGCTGCGGGGGCAGCACCAGAGGCCGTTGGCGGAATTGCCGGACATCGAGCACCAGACTGTTCGGACCTGGTCATAGAGGAGCAGCGCAGCGTTGCGTTGACGCGGCCGGCGTCTCTGCGCCAAAGGGAAGTCGAGGAGATGGACGGAACGCGCGCGAGATGAAAACTCGCTCTCAGAGCTCCAGACTCTGCCAGCGCATATGAAAAGGGGAATTTTCAGCGGCACTGCCGCGAAGAGCGGGGGGAGCCCGTCGGGCCCGGCGCTGCGAGCCCAGGCGCCGACGAGCACGGCCGAACCAATCCGGGGGGATTCAACGGACTTGCGCACGCAGATAGAAGCACTCGCGGCGGCGAGCCCGCGCATGGACCGGCAGAAGAACGACTTGCATCCCGACTGGGCGGCGCAGACGAACCGGTGCATCGCGCCCTTTCTGAACGCGAGCGGCCGCGAGAGGGCGCGCTCTAGGCCGCCCGTCGCGCTTGGCGATCCTCGCGATGGGTGCAAATGGCGCCGCCAGTGAGATCGGCGCGTTCCACTGCGCGCGCCAGTTGATCGCGCCCGAGACCCGGGGTCTTTTAGTTCTTTAAATAAGAACTTAGCAATCTTAACATATAAGAACCTATAGTTGCGTTAGTAAGAACATGTCTGCCGATCTGCATAACATCAAAAGAAATCAGGCATAGCAGTGAAATGTTGCATTGGGTGTGCAGGCGAGGCAACATAGAAGAAGAACGCCCGTTTCAATCCCGCAGATCCGCTTGCGAATCGCATTGCGCATAGCAGGTGTCTTACACGCGTGCTAATCCGCAAGGCCCAAGCAGACGAAGAAGAGGGGATGCGATGGAATGGCTGCTCCCTTTGTCAAGTCCACATTCCTGTAGCACTTGCCACTTCCCTCTCCATCAGTCCCAGTTGCCTCCCCTGCACCCCCCCCAAAAGAGAAAGATGTAACATCTGGTTGAGATTCAACCCCTGTCGCCCCCGCTGCGCCCTGTTTCCCCTAGGGGGAAGACCGCGAGGAAACCGGCGACGGGGTCGCCAGGCTCTGCCAGTGCACCTCCGCGCCGCGGGGTCTCAGGGCACCCTCTCGAAGGGCGTCGGATTCGAGGCGAATGCGCCGGCGACGGGAACCGCGCCAATTCCAAGGCGGACGCCCTCATGGCCGAGCGCGCGGGAGTCAAGGCCGTGCCCGACGCGCGCGCCCAGGCCGCTCAGCTGGGCCGGCAGCTCGATGGGGCCACCATTTTCGCGCGACTCGCGCTGCTTCGCGATTTGGGCCCCCCGTGGCTGGAGGGGGCGGCGCGCTGCCCGGGTTCGCGAGGCCGTCGTCGTTGTCCTGGCCCGCTGCAGACGCGGCCAATGCGTTCGGAAATGGGGCGCGCGATCTGCTCGTCGATCACATCGGCCCGCGCGACTTTGCGGGCGTCGTCGCGCGCCCGCTGCGCACGCGCGCGGAGATCGCGAGCCAGTCCACGGGCCCGGCGCGCCGGCGCGCCGCGCCCATGTCGCGAGTCATGGAGACCCCGGAGGGGCGCCCGCCGCGCCAGCGCAGGAACTGCGCGGAAGGGCTCGAGCGCGCGGGGAACGCGCCAGGCTTTGCCAGCGCCGCCATGCGCGCTCTCCACGCCTACTCCTTGGTCGAAGACTCGAACGGCCATCCGACGCTGATGCGCGCCCAGTCGCCAGAGCGCAGCCGCCGCTGCGCGCGCTGCTGGCCGCGCGGGGGCGGCGCGCCGACCCCGTCGCCCCCGCGACGCACCTGCGGGCGGCCGTCAGTTCTGCGGGCGACCCAGTTTGGGCGGCGACGGCACAGGCGTTCCGGGCGCCCCAGCGGGTCGGGGGGGCGGGGGGGCGACGGCGCCAGGCTCTGCTGACGCGCCCGCCCTAGTCGCTCCAGAGGCCCTGCCGCCCAAAGAGGCGGCCCGCTCTCCAGACCCTGCGCCGGGCGCTGCCAGCGCGGTGGCAGCAGCGCGCCTCGGAGCTCGAGCGCGGGCGCGCGGCGGCCCCCGCGCGACTGGGCTCGCGCGCAAACACAGGAGACATGCGAGTCATCATTGCGCCCTGTTATTGTCACCGCTGCGAGGCCGATCGATGGTGAGATTGGCTGCGAGGTCGTTGGCGAAGTCGATGGCGAGTTCGATCATCGGCTAGTCGACGGGTCGCCAGAGAGATCGATCGAGAGGGGGCGGCAGTGAGATCGCCATCGGGATCGAGCGAGGTAGATAATGGGATCGATCGTGAGATCGAACATATCCGATGTGACATCCGACGCGGCCACTTGGATCGATGGGCACGGGCGCTCGGCGAGGCGACGCCACTTGTGGCCGCGCGCGCCACGGGGCCACACTGGCGCCACCGCAGGCGAGGGCGACGGAACTCGGATTGGAAACGTCGGGCGAGCTCGATAGTTAGTGAGATCGGGGGTCAGATCGAAAGTGAAGTTCGACAGTGGCGCCGATAATGAGCTCGGCGGAGCGAGATCGACACCATGAGATCGACTGCGCGGCCGACTGCGAAATCGATCGTGAGATCGATCGCTGGCGAAATATCTCTAGCGAGACTGATAGTGGCACCGAAGGCGATATCGAGAGCGCGATCGAAAGTGAGTCCGGTCGAGTGAGATCGACCGGGAGATCGGCAGTGAGATTGATAGACGCAAAGGTTCTGTCAGGCGATGCAACTCGAGTCCGCGAGCGCCCCGAGGACAAATAAATGCCGCCGCCATGCGCGTTCGCCCTTCATCTCGCTACCTGCCCCGCCCCCGTCCGCCATCTCTCGCGCCCGCCCCCCGCCCGTCGCCCGCCCCCCCCCCCCCCCCGCGCCCCGCCCCTCGCCAGCTCGCGCCCCCCCCCCCGGCCCCTTCCAGCCCAGGGGGCCGCGAGATGAACGCGGCCCCGGCAATGGGGGGCCAGCGGCGTCGAGCGCGCGCGCCGCCCCGCCGTCGAAGCGCCCCGTCGACGCGCACTTCCCTGCCCCCCCCTGCCCTTCCCCCCCGCCCCCATCGCACCCCTTCCCACCCTTGCCCCCCCGCCCCCTGGACCTTGAGACAAGCGAGGTCGCCGCGTAGCCTGCGCCGCGTAGCTTTGCGCCGAGTGCGCCGCGCAGAAGAGCTTGCGCCGCGTAGCTTACACCGCGTAGCCCAGAGCACGCGAGGGTGCACCTACGCCTGCGCGGCGGCTCAATCTGATAGCGGCAGCGCCGCGCGGCGGCGACGACGCGCGGCGGCGCGACGACGCGCCCGCGACCTGGCGACGACGACGCGCGACGGCGTCGCTGGCGGCGGCGATGCAAGGCGCGCTTTGCCAAAGCCTGCGGAGAAACGAACTCCCCCGCCGACCGGCCCCGAAAACGGAGCGGGCACCGACGCGGCCCGGCGATGTCAGAGACGGGCGCCGACAACGCGGCGCCCGCGGCGGCGGCCCAGAAAACGCGAGTCTGCTCATAGAGCCAGGCGCCCATCGGCGCGCTCGGCCCGCCAGTCGGCCCGCCCGCGGCATTTTAAAGGCGCCGAGCTGCCGCGATTAATGCGGCAACTCGGCGCGATTGTAGGCTGGCAGAGCCAGGCGCTGTCGGCAGCGCATTCCGGCCGCTGCGAGCCCCGGGGAGGAGCCAGCGCCGCGGTGGATAGAAGCGGGAAGAGTGGCTGGGAACCACCCAGAAGGTCTGGTACCGGAAATTTTCGGTAGCGATTTCGACGCGCCCCGAATTTCGGCAGGAGCCGGGTTTTCGTTTGAGGGCGTTTCGCAAGAAGGCGTTTTCGGAAAGCGACTAATTGCGGTAGCGACAGAACGAAAATCGGTAGCGAACACAACGCCAAATTCGGTAGCGCGCAATCGAACATCTGTAGCGGAAAATACAAGTCATCATCATCATCAGCAGCATCATCATCATCATCACCATCATCATCATCACCATCGCCATCATCATCATCATCGTCGTCCTCCTCCTCCTCCCCCAGGCAAACGAAGGAAGACGAGGACGACGAGCGTCGAATCTTTGTTAGATCGGGAGGAGGAAGAAGAGGTGGACGAAACAGACATGGAACGACAGACGGATGAGGGGAGAGGAAGGGGTGAATGTTGCGGACGCGCGCTGGCTGTGCGCGCCTGTCCCCCCCAGGTGCCATGCACTGCCCCCTCCTCCCCCGGGCCTCCCAGGAGCCCACGCCAGAGGGAGTGATGACGGTTTGAAGATGAGGATGAGGATGAGGATGAGGATGAGGACGAGGATGGGAATGGGCGGGAGGAAAAAGAGGAGGAGGAGGAGGAGGAGGAGGAGGGGGAGGGGAGGGGAGGAGGAGGAGGAGGAGGAGGAGGAGGAGGAGAAGGAGGGGGGGGAGGGGGAGGAGGAGAAGAGGAGAAGGAGGAGGAAGAGGAGGAGGAGGAGGAGGAGGAGGAGGAGGAGGAGGAGGAGGAGGAGGAGGAGGAGGAGGAGAGAAAGAGAGAGAGGCTCATTCCAGAGCGCGGGGCCGCGGCAGTGCGACGCGGCGAGCGGGTTCGGGGCGGGGAGGGGGGGGGGGGGGGGGGGGGGGGGGGGAGGGGGGGGGGGGGGGTGCGGGGGAAGGGGGGGGGGAGGGGGGGGGGGGGGGGGGGGCGCGGGCGGGGGGGGTCGAAGAGGGGGGGGGGGGGGGAATTGTTGGAAGGAAAGTGGAAGGATTGGAGGAGATGCAGGCCGCTTCACCGCGACGCCCTCTTCGCCTTCGTTTTGGCCTTGGCTTTGGTCTGGGGTTTGGCCTTGGCCTTGGCCTTGGTCTGGGGTTTGGCCTTGGCCTTGGTCAAGTCCTTCTGAAGTCTCCGCAGTTCGACGTTCATTTTCTGGACGATATTCTCGAGCTCTGCCACTCTGTCCGCCAACTCAACGATCCGCTGCGAATCCTAGAGGGAGGGGGAGGGGGGGGGAGGAGAAGGAGGAGGAAAAGGAAGAAGAAGAGGAGGAGGAGGAGGAGCAGGCGGAGGAGGATAAGGAGGAGGAGGAGGGGGAGAGAAGGAAAAGAAGGAGGAGGAGGACGGGGGAGGAAGAGAGAGGGTCAAGAGGATGAGGAGGACGACAGGAATGAGGAGGAGGAAGAGAAGGATAAGGAAAAAGGAAGAGGGAGGCGGGAGGAGGAAGGAGGAGGCGGCGGTGGATCACCCCTTCTGTGGATAAGGCAGGGCACCGAATCAATCCCATCAGCCCTCTGGGCGACAGGTGGTTAAACGATGTCCTCTTCCTCTTCCACGACCCCTTCTTGCCCCTCCGGGGAGGGGTTTTTACCCCTCCTACCCCCCCCCCCCCCCCCCCTCACTGGGCGCGGGCGGGGGGGGGGGGGGGGGGGGGGGGGGGGGGCGGAAGGAGGAGGGGGGCGGCGAGATGGGGGGGGGCGGGGAGGGCGCGGGTAGTTAGAGGCCCCCTTCTCGGACCATGAGAGTGCTATTTTTTGACACCCCCCCACAGGGATCGCGGCCCCCGATGGGGGGGGGGGGGGGAGATGGGGGTGCTACATCGAGTGCCCACCCCCCGCTTGACCGACCGCCTCAAAGATGGCCCCCAAGAAGCGTTCCAGGGCCCCGAAGAGGCCCCAACGAGCGCCCCAAGAGGCCCCACGGTGGCACAAAAACTGCCCCGATATGGCCTAAATACGGCTTAAATGGCTTCCACGACGCCCAAGACGGCCTCCAAGACATCCAAGATGGCCACAAGAGAGCCCAATCTGGCCCCAGGATGTCCCCAAGACGGCCCAATATGCACCCACGACGGCCAAATCTAGCCTCAGGATGGCCCAAGACGGCCAGAGACGACCGAGGGGCCCCCAAGACGGATGCGGTTCACGCTTGGGCTGCTTGCTGCTACGCCTCCCTCATCATGGCAACTCGCCTGGCGGCTGCTTTGGGATTGGCTGGTGGGCATACGCGAAGCTTGAAGATTCGGCACCCCACATCCTCCGCATGGTATTCAACGATGCCATCATGTATCAGTCGGATCGCGACCCTGCGTTGCAGGCCGGGCGCCATGACGGGTCAGAACGCGCCAGGGGGCCATCGCTAGTCTGTGCCCGAGCCATCCCCGACCCCCGCCCCGCCCTCGCCACCCGCACGCCCCCCCAGAAGCAACTCCTTCAACGTTGAAACACAAGACATCCAGAAACCTTCTAAATTGCCAAGCATACTTATCCATGAGTTTTCTAAAACTAAAAATCTCCTCGAGAGAAACCCGTGACCCACCCTAGCGGTGGCCCCCCATTGGCATTATTCGCAACGCGGGGCCCCCTTTCGAGGCCGCTGCTCGGGCACGAAACCGCTGGGAGATGTTGCAGCGACGAGGGCGCATGTGCGGAGCGGGGGGGGGGGGGGGGGGGGGGGCGGGGGGGAGGGGGGGGAGAGAGAGGACAGACGGAGAGAGAAGAGAGGAAGGAGAGAGAGAGAGAGAGAGAGAGAGAGAGAGAGAGGAGAGAGAGAGAGAGAAAAAAAAAAAAAAAAAAAAAAAAAAAAAAAACCCCAAAAAAAAAAAAAAAAAAAAAAAAAAAAAAAAAAAAAAAAAAAAAAAAAAAAAAAAAAAAAGAGTTGAAGAGAGAGAGAGAAGAGAGAGAGAGAGAGAAGAGAGAGGAGAGAGAAGAGGAGAGAGAGAGAGACGAGAGAGAGAGAGAGGGAACGATGATAGTAGGAGAGAGAGAGAGAGAAAAAAAAAGAGAGAAAGAGAGAGAGAGGAGAGAGAGAGAGATGAGAGGAGAGAGAGCGAGAGAGAGAGAGAGTGAGAGGAAGAGAGAGAGAGAGAGAGAGAGAGAGAGAGAGAGAGAGAGAGAGAGATGCGGAGAGAGAGAGAGAGAGAGAGAGAGACGGAAACCACACCGAGCGCGTCTAACACGCCCCCCACACCATCCAATCATGGGGTCGGGGGCGACGAGGAGCACGCGGAGGCTGAGGTGGGGAGGGGGGGGGGGGAAGGAGGAGAATAAGGAATAACAACTAAACACAGGGATGGGAACGAAGCTGGAAACGGACGCGCGCGCGCGTGGGCGGGGGCGGAGGCGGGGGGTCGACGAAAGGAGGGAAGTGTTTGCCCGCCTCCGCGAACGTTCAGAGGGGGGGCAAGCCGCTGCTGGAAGCGCGGGCCTCCGCGGCCTCCGCCTCACGCTGCGCCTTGGAGAACTTCACGGTGAAGCGAATCTGCTCGGCGCGCCCCTGGGGCCATCTATTTTCTCTTGCGCCATGCCCCCGCCCCCCCTCCTCTGCAATCCGTCTTCTTCCCGGGGCCTCCAGTCCCATATCCGCCATC
>CAUYUJ010016345.1:0-5000 GCA_963575745.1 Prorocentrum cordatum
GTTGTGCGTGTGTGCGTGTGTGCGTGTGTGCGTGGTGTGCGTGGTGTGCGTGTGCGTGTGCGTGTGCGTGTGCGTGTGCGTGTGCGTGTGCGCGTGTGCGTGTGCGTGTGCGTGTGCGTGTGCGCGTGTGCGCGTGTGCGCGTGTGCGCGTGTGCGCGTGTGCGCGTGTGCGCGTGTGCGCGTGTGCGCGTGTGCGCGTGTGCGCGTGTGCGCGTGTGCGCGTGTGCGCGTGTGCGCGTGTGCGCGTGTGCGCGTGTGCGCGTGTGCGCGTGTGCGCGTGTGCGCGTGTGCGCGTGTGCGCGTGTGCGCGTGTGCGCGTGTGCGCGTGTGCGCGTGTGCGCGTGTGCGCGTGTGCGTGTGCGCGTGTGCGCGTGTGCGCGTGTGCGCGTGTGCGCGTGTGCGCGTGTGCGCGTGTGCGCGTGTGCGCGTGTGCGCGTGTGCGCGTGTGCGCGTGTGCGCGTGTGCGCGTGTGCGCGTGTGCGCGTGTGCGCGTGTGCGCGTGTGCACGTGTGCGCGTGTGCGCGTGTGCGTGCGTGTGCGTGCGTGTGCGTGCGTGTGTGTGCGTGTGTGTGCGTGTGCGTGCGTGCGTGCGTGCGTGCGTGCGTGCGTGCGTGCGTGCGTGCGTGCGTGCGTGCGTGCGTGCGTGCGTGCGTGCGTGCGTGCGTGTGTGCGTGTGTGTGTGTGTGTGTTCTCCAAGGCGATGAATGGGATGCAGATCGGTTCGAGGCTGGCTGCAGGCGTAGGCCCTAGACCCCGATCTGTTTTCCTTGCACCACTGAGCCGCTCGGGGTTCGATCTGAAACCGAAGGACCGCCAGCGCTTCCTTGAGCGTCCATGCGAGAAGAGCGGGCTCCCCTTGGGCTCGACCTCGGGCCGCACGCGCCCACGAGAAGAAAGCGTGTCCCTCCGCGCTGGGACATGATACAGCGCAATAGGGTCAGACTCAACTCTGAGAGTGAAGTCGTCATCAGCAAATCCTGTCCGAGCGGGCTTCTGGGTACACATCTTGGTGGAGGAGGAAGGTTCGGGTCCTCAAGGGGGGAGGAAGGGTGGTGCACCCGAGCCCAACTACAGACCTCCCAAGGTCGGGGCCAAGCCCACGGACAGTGCCTCAAACACTGAACCCAACAGAGCACCAGAAACGTCCAAGGCGCAAGTGAGGCAATCCTCACGTGGGGATTTTCGGGAGCGGGGAAGGAAAGGGAGAGAAGGAGGGAGGAGGAGCGAGAGGAGAGAGGAGAGGACCAACAAAAACACCCCAAAAAGGAAACCTCGTCTTGGTTAGCGGCCTAGAGCGGTCCTGACAGCTGTCCTCACACCCTTCTCGTTGATCCCAAGAGCGGATCTACCTGCAACATGACTACCTGCGATCTTCTGTGAGAAAGTCGGGAACAGGATCGGGGCGGCCTGGCCATTCAGCACACGATATTCGTAGAAAATCGCTGACATGAACTGTGAAACAGGCGACCCACAGCCGACAGAAGTACACGAAGAATATCCGATTACCAGCCCTAGGAGAAAGATAATCATGTACAACGTGAACTGATTCTTCACAAAAGAGCGCTCCACCTTTGGATCATAGATCTCAGCATCGTACGAGTCTAAGAGAGGCTCGGCAATCTCTCAGGCGAGGTTCTGATAATACTTCCACAGCGCTAAGATTGTTTCGTCCTTACGCTTGGGCTCCGTGATCTTCTGCTTCTTGAATAGCTTGCTTGCGATCTGCGATAACTTGCGATTGCCCCACGAGCTGGAGAACGCCTCCTTGAACGTAGACTCCTTCCCGTCCTCCAGCTCGACGATGTACTCGAACTGCGTCTCCACGAGCATGCGCTTGATGTTCGTGAGGTCCCCCGCGTCAACCGTACCGGTCCCCCCTGGCGGCACGCCCGTGCTAGGGGCAGGTCCTGGGCTCGCAGCTGTGGAAGACCCTGGCGACGGCGGCGGACCCCCACTGCCCCCACGCTGAGGCGTGTGGACCAGGATGCTGTTCTCCTGGAACGCGCGATCGATCGACTCCTGCATTGCCCTGGCCATGATCTCCCCTGACGGCGAACCTCGATATCACGTAGCTCCTGCTCCCGCTGGTCCATGAACGCCGCATACGACGGGTCGTGCTTGTACATCCATCTCTTGTGGCGCTCCAAACGGCGCGCCTCGTGGTTGTCCCTCGACCCCGACGAGGAACTCGAACGGGTACGGCGGCTCCTCCGACGGTCACGATCACAGTCGCGGTCTCGCTGGCCACGGTGGTCGTCTCTGTCACGGTCGCGATCTTCCCGAGGGCGACCTTTGCCACCATCGTGGAACCCGCGGCCTGCACCCCCTTTGCCCATGAGACCAAACTTCTGCCTGTCAATCTCCGCAGTGGCCCGAATCCAAGATCTAAGACTTTCTCGAGCCAAACGAACAGCGGGATAGTAGGGCAGGGAGTGCAGTAGTGCTCTCAAGAGGTACTGGGGATACCCAAGAAGGAACAGCTCCAAAACATACTCTTGGATATGCAACAGGGTGGTAAGGCGACCAAGCTGCAAACGACGAGCACGACACATACGACCAATCAAGATCCCTCGGAGGACGCCGAAAGGCGTGGGCAGAGCACCGACCCAGGCAATGGTATTAGTCCGAGCACGCTCCCGAACCTCTGGCCATCGATACAGCCACGGACGGTTCACATTTTTCGGGATAACCTGCAAGCTGTAACCACACACTCGGCACGACAAATCAATCCAATCAAACGGTACCCCTGACTGTGCATCAGAAGTAAATACTACACTCAAGGGCTCCTCGAAAACTCCCTGGAGATACAAACCATACAGGAACAGCATAACCCCAGACTCCCAGCCAAGAGATCGTCCACATAGCGACTCCAGTTTATCGTTTTTGCAGGATCCCCAGGAACATGAAATCCAGGAAGTCCAGGCGATACGAACAATTCCCGAGCCCGACCTTCGTCCGAGCCAAGCTTGACCGAAACCGCTGCAGCCGGCATGACTCCACCTATAGCCATCCCAGCCATTTCCAAAGCCACCTCGCCCATCATCACTAAGGTCTGATACGAAGCCATAGCTAAAGCCCTCCGAAGCATGGTTAACGACAAAGCCCACCAGCCACGACCATACTGCCTCGTAGCTGTCCCGTGTTTGGCGATGAACCGTTTTCCTCTTCGAATCAGAAGACGCTCCTGGCCTCCATTCGCCCGATATTTACGAGCGACGTAGTCCCAGGCAGGGACGATCGAGTTGGCCTTGCAGCTCTCAAAAGCTTGGTCGATGTCCACAGTCACTACGTGCAGCCCTGGGTCCATACTGCGCTGGCAGCACGTACATACAGATGGATTCGCTGGCATTTCCAGCGACAGCAGTGTCTCTGTCAGATGCTTCCTGGCAAAATTAATGTCGAAAATCTCACGTGAAACTCCCGTTTCGTGCACAACCGAACGGGTCCCCCTCGCGGCCACTTTCCAGCCCAATGCGTACGGGGTCCCTGACATGTCCAGGATACGACGCCAATGCGAGTGCTCCTCCTTCTTACACGTGAGCTCCCCCTCGTCCGAAAAACATTTGCTTTTTACCAACGGCAACAACAGCGGTGGGAACAGCTTCCGTCCAGGGCGGCCAGGTCGGCGACGTAAAAACCATGGTAGGCCCAACTGAGCCCTGGCATATCCCCAGATCTCAACTTGCCTTTAGGTAAGTCCCCCACGGATGGACCAGAGCGGATCCTCCAAAACACCTTTGAGCAACGTCCAATTCAGATCCGTATGATTCATAATCCACACCTTGGCGGGATCCCGATCGTCCCCGACACGGAATGTGCCAGGGGATAGGGATTCCTTCATTCGGGCTTCCCACCAGGACCAGTCCAAGGGCGGTGGTTTGGCACTTGCTGGGAGGGCACGGGCACGACATTCGGACCAAACTTGCCGACCCCGACGGAGAACCCGAAAGGGAAGCCGAACACGACGGGACCACTCCGACCACCGAGCATTGCATTGCCGCCAAAGCGTGGCGGGCGCGTGCCAAACTGGCAGGCGCCACGGTGCAACTACTGCATGCAGAGAGCGTGTCTGACAAGCCCGACCGATCTCCTCAGGATCGGAAAATCTCGAGTCGAACTTGAACTCACGGACGCCCTTCTTCGAGTTGACCTTGTCTACCCACCGATCGGGTCGACCTTTCTGCACTCGTAGCCGACGGCGCAGCCAGTCACAAACGTTGCTGGTCCTGATAGACTTCAAAATCATCGAAATCCTCCGGCGTAGGTGTGGTAGATCGTCCTCAACATAAGCTGGTAAGACGAGCGGCGGGACATTGAACGGCGCCAACCGATGCAGACGGAGAAGGTACTCACTCGATTACCATGACTGCCGCCATACGACGAGCCCCGCCTGGAATGAAATCATTGACCAACTCCCCTGCACGGTATAAGAAGCCAGCAATTGTATCTGCACTCCACGACGGTGGGAAGTCAACACATGGACGATATGATGCACAATAAGCCACAAACATATTGAATAATCCTTCCTCGAAGATGCTGATCGGGCCGTATCTACGATCTTCCACCAACCTGAGCCTCATAATGCCAGCGTAGACCTCGGAGTACGCGCCTCGTAGATGTCCAGGATGTTGTAACAACTGTTCCCGACGCAATCGTTCACAATCTGATTTCTCCTTCGCATCTTGGAACACATGAGACACCCAAATTGACTGCGCCTGCTTGGGCCCTCGAAGCCGCGGTGGCGGACGACGACGAACCGCTTCCCGCCGTGGGACAAGTAGTGGTCCTTGTCGGGTTCCACGGCGTTGATATCCACGATCACGATTGTTGCACTCAGGATTGGCGAATTTGATCACAAGAGACTCCATTGCAAACGCCTGTGCCTCCGACGGAAACACCGCCACTGGTAACATACACAGTGTTCCCAAAGATTTTCGCTAAATATGATATCTCGGCCATCCACCATCTGGCGTATCGGGAGACATGATGGCCCGAATGTG
>CAUYUJ010016345.1:10000-170000 GCA_963575745.1 Prorocentrum cordatum
GTGGCTTCATTTGTCACCAGTTGCACCTGGAGACGGGCATCGCGCGCAATGATGCTGTTCGCGAGAATTCGTTCGCGTTATTCGTTGGAATATGCACTGGAACCGCTATCCAGTTTCGCCGTCGCGCATATCTGCCGCCGCGCTAAGCGGCGCAGCAGCGATGAGTTACAGCACTGCATGCCCGCTGCGTTCCCTATGGGGTATGTACTCAGAGCCTCTCCGGAGACGCCCGGGCAGCCTTAGGTCGGGCCTGTCCCCTTACAGGGGGATTTTGGACGAAAAAATAAAAATGCCCCAAAAATGCCAAAAAATAATGAAAAATAATCCCCCCCCCAAAGCAAGATGCCCCTGTGGAGGATAAAAGAGTCAACAAATATCCTCAAATAGTCAAAAAATGCCAAAATACCCCAGAATAGTCAGGAAATACCCCACTATTCCCTACCTAGGCTCTGCCTAGAAGGGTTCTTACCCTGTGGGCTTAAAGGGGCGGGCAGTGAGCCCCGCCCCGGGCGGTTCCCCCAGGATCCGCCCCGCGGTTCCCCCAGTCCCCTGTGAGTTTTAGCTTTAGCTTTAGCTTTAGCTTAGCTTTAGCTTAGCTTTTGCTTAGCTTTCGCTTAGCTTTAGCTTAGCTTCAGCTTAGCTTTAGCTTAGCTTCAGCTTAGATTTAGCTTAGCTTTAACTTAGCTTTAGCTTAGCTTCAGCTTAGCTTTAGCTTAACGTTAACTTAGCTTTAGCTTAGCTTTAGCTGAGCTTCAGCTTAGCTTCAGCTTAGCTTCAGCTTAGCTTCAGCTTAGTTTTTGCTTAGCTTTAGCTTAGCGTTAGGTTAGCGTTAGATTTAGCTTAGCTTTAGCTTAGCTTAGCTTTATTTTAGATTTAGCTTTGATGTATCTTAGCTGTAGCTTAGCGTTAGCTTAGCTTCAGCTTAGATTTAGCTTAGCTTTAGCTTAGATTTAGTTCAGAGTTAGCTTAGCTGTAGCTTTAGATTTAGCTTAGCTTCAGCTTAGCTTTAGCTTAGCTTTAGCTCAGCTTTAGCTTAGCTTTACTGTTACTACTAATGCTGCTTTCCTAGGGGCTCCAACTCCTAGGTAGGGTCGCACTGGGATAATTGTTTGACTATGTTTGGATATTCCTCCTGTAGAGGGACAGGCCCGACCTAAGGGCAGCCCCTGGTGTGGCCTCCGTGGGTCCCCTTTTGGGGGGGCCTTTCCTTGGGGCCCGCTGGGGAATCCCGGGGCCGTCTTGGCGCGAGAACATACAGGGCCGTTGAAATTAAGTCGGGCCTATCGGGCCGGGGGAAAGGGGGGGATAGCAAAGGGGGGGGCTGAGAATCAGCTCGCGTAGCTGATTTTCCCGGCGCCCCCCGGCGCCGGGAGGCGCCCATGCATCGAGGAATGGGCCCGGCGGCGGGGCCGAAACCAGTTGCATGTAGCAGATGTCGTAACCCCCCTTTTCCCTATCCCCCTTTCCTGTCACTCTAGAGGAGGAATATTCAAAAGTAGTCAAACAATAGTCGGGGGACTGCTTTTTCCCAACCCTCTTATGGTTGGGTATTCGTTTTGAATAGAGCAGTGTGGTCGCCCCAGCCTCCTTCTTCTCCTTCTCCTCCCCCCTCCTCCCCTCCTCCTCTCCTGTCTCCTGTGTTCCCCTCTCCTCTTCTCTCGTGCCGTCGGGCTGCGATCTGCGCAATTGTCGCCACTTTCGTGGGCTCCTGGGAGGCCCAGCGGAGGTGGGTCCCACGCGGATCACCTCGAGACCTCGCGGTGCCCTGGGGGCTGCGATCTGCGCAATTGTCGCCTTTTTCGTGGGCTCCTGGGAGGCCCAGCAGAGGTGGGTCCCACGCGGATCACCTCGAGACCTCGCGGCGCCTTGGGGGCTGTGTTCTGCGCAATTGTCGCCACTTTCGTGGGTTCCTGGGAGGCCCAGCGGAGGTGGGTCCCACGCGGATCACCTCGAGACCTCGCGGTGCCCTTGGGGCTGCGATCCGCGCAACTATCGCCATTTTCGTGGGTTCCTGGGAGGCCCAGCGGAGGTGGGTCCCACGAGGATCACCTCGAGACCTCGCGGTGCCCTGGGGGGCTGCGATCCGCGCAACAGTCGCCACTTTCGTGGGCTCCTGGGAGGCCCAGCGGAGGTGGGTCCCACGCGGATCACCTCAAGACCTCACGGTGCCCTGGGGGCTGCGATCTGCGCAATTGTCGCCACTTTTGTGGGCTCTTTGGAGGCCCAGCGGAGGTGGGTCCCACGAGGATCACCTCGAGACCTCGTCGTGCCTTGGGGGCTGCGATCTGCGCAACTGTCGCCATTTTCGTGGGCTCCTGGGAGGCCCAGCGGAGGTGGATCCCACGCGGATCACCTCGAGACCTCGCGGTGCCTTGGGGGCTTGGATCTGCGCAACTGTCGCCACTTTCGTGGGCTCTTTGGAGGCCCAGCGGAGGTGGGTCCCACGCGGATCACTTCGGGACCTCGCCGCCCCTTGGGGGGCTGCGATCCGCGCAACTATCGCCATTTTCGTGGGTTCCTGGGAGGCCCAGCGGAGGTGGGTCCCACGCGGATCACCTCGAGACCTCGCGGCGCCCTGGGGGGCTGCGATCTGCGCAATTGTCGCCACTTTCGTGGGCTCCTGGGAGGACCAGCGGAGGTGGGTCCCACGCGGATCACTTCGGGACCTCGCGGCGCCATGGGTGGCTGCGATCTGCGCAATTGTCGGTATTTTCGTGGGCTCTTGGGAGGCCCAGCGGAGGTGGGTCCCACGCGGATCCCCTCGAGACCTCGCGGCGCCCTGGGGGGGGTTGCGATCTGTGCAATTGTCGCCACTTTCGTGGGCTCATGGGAGGCCCAGCGGAGGTGGGTCCCACGCGGATCACCTCGAGACCTCGCGGCGCCCTGGGGGGCTGCGATCTGCGCAATTGTCGCCTCTTTCGTGGGCTCCTGGGAGGCCCAGCGGAGGTGGGTCCCACGCGGATCACCTCGAGACCTCGCAGTGCCTTGGGTGCTGCGATCTGCGCAATTGTCGCCGCTTTCGTGGGCTCCTGGGAGGCCCAGCGGAGGTGGGTCCCACGCGGATCACTTCGGGAACTCGCCGCCCCCTGGGGGGCTTGCGATCTGCGCAATTGTCGCAACTTTCGTGGGCTCCTGGGAGGCCCAGCGGAGGTGGGTCCCACGCGGATCACCTCGGGACCTCGCGGTGCCTTGGGGGGCTTGCGATCTGTGCAATTGTTGCCACCGTCGTGGGCTCCTGGGAGCCCAGCGGAGGTGGGTCCCACTAGGATCACCTCGAGACCTCGCGGTGCCCTGGGGGGCTGCGATCCGCGCAACAGTCGCCACTTTCGTGGGCTCCTGGGAGGCCCAGCGGAGGTGGGTCCCACGCGGATCACTTCGAGACCTCGCGGCGCGTTGGGGGGCTTGCGATCTGCGCAATTGACGCCATTTTCGTGGGGTCCTGGGAGGCCCAGCGGAAGTGGGTCCCACGCGGATCACCTCGGGACCTCGCCGCCCCTGGGGGGCTTGCGATTTTCGCAATTGTTGCCGCTTTCGTGGGCTCCTGGAGGCCCAGCGGAGTTGGGTCCCACGCGGATCACCTCGGGACCTCGCCGCCCCCTGGGGGGCTTGCGATCTGCGCAACTGTCGCCACTTTCGTGGGCTCCTGGGAGGCCCAGCGGAGGTACGTCCCACGTGGATCGCTCGGAGGTACGTCATACGTGTTCTTTCAACGCACCTGTGTTTCCATTTTGTATAGTTGTCGTTAGTGTTCCTGGGCATGCTTAGTGAATGTCTTTACTAGTTTTCAGTGTTCCTCCAACATCCGCTTGTATTGGGGGGGGCAGGCCCGACTTAACGTTGAAAGTGTCCTGATTGGGGCGTTTCTCTTGGAAGTTCGAGACCGCCCAGAAAAGTACAGGGGCCATCTTCGGTTGGTCTTCGGCCGTCCTCGGGGTATCTCGGCGCGGCACTGGGCCGTGGAGGGGTCGTCGTCTTGGGGGCGTCGCCGCCCAAGGAGGCCCGAAAAACGTTTGGCTGCCTGCTACAGACAGCCCGAGGCCATGCTGAGTAGTCAGAAGATCAAGCAGCTTGTTGGCCCACGTCGGTTTGGCATGCTCGCATTGCGCGGCGTGCTTGTTCGAAGGCAACGTGGACATTGAATGCGCGCGAATGCAACAGTAGGGAACATCCAGATATTCATGCAATGATCTGATCTGCCCGTAGTTCCTCCCTCCTCGCTTCTTTTCTTCTTCGCCCCTCCTTATCTATCTATTCTTCCGTATCGCGTTCCCCCTGGTCATCGTTATTCGTCGCCCGTCCTCTTCCCTCTCTTCATCATCATTCCTCTTGTGTTTCCTCTCCGCCCTAAAAGTATCATGCGGTGTGCAGCCGATGTTACAGAATTGACGGCCCAAACATGAAGACTTGGAGCCATATCATTGAAGGATGTCAATCTCGATATTTCGGTTGCGGTCGATTGGGGTGGTTTTCTTTTGTCGAAGTCAAGACATTATCCTGGCGAAGGACCCTACCATATGCAGTTGTGAGTACCGCAGTTGTGAACATCGTCTCCGGTGAAGCTCCCTATGGGAAGGCGCGGAAGGTGTGAGAGGTGTGCCAACATGGGGGGCGCAACCGCATGCGAACCTTGAATTGTGGGCTTCGGGGAATCTCCATATAGGGCCACGAAACGCGTTAGCGGTGCGCCGAAAGATGGGGTGGAACCGCATGCGACACTGCTACCGGGGCCTTCGGTGAAGCTCCCAACGGGGGCACGAAGCGTGTGCCAGTTGTGCCGACATGGGGGGAAGGGGCGGGTGGAACAGCATTCGAACCTCGACTGGGGCCTTCGGCGGAGCTCCCTATGGGGTCACGAAACATGTGCCAGATAAGCCGAAATGTGGGTGTGAGACCACGAAACGCGTGAGGGGTGTACCGGAATGGGGGCAGAACCGCATGCGAACCCTGCCATTGTGGCCGTCGGTTGGGCTCCCAATGCGAGCACGGAACGAGTGAGGGGTGTACCGATTTGTGGGTGGAACCGCATGCGAACCCTACCACTGCGGTCGTCGGTGGAGCTCCCTATTGGGCCACGAAACATATGAGGGTGCGCCGTCATGACGATGGAATCGTATTCGAACCCTGCCACTTGGGCCTTCCGCGGAGCTCCCCATGGGCCACGAAGCGTGTGAGGGGTGTGCAGGAATGGGGGCGGACCCGCATGCGAATCCTGCCGCCGGGGCCTTCGGTGGAGCTCCCTATGGGGCCACGAAAGAGTGAGAGGTGTACCGAAAGGAAGGTGGGACCGCATGCGAACCCTGCCACTGTGGCCTTCCGTGGAGTGGAGCTCACAGTGGGGGCACTAAACGTGTGCCCGTTGTGCCGACATGGGGGGGCGGGTTGGAAGCGCATGCGAACCCTGCCATTGGAGCCTTCGGCGTACCTCCCTATGGGGCCACGAAGCGTGTGAGGGGTGCGCCGAAATGACGATGGAACCGCATGCGAACCCTGCCACTTGAGCCTTCGGTGGAGCTCCCTATGGGGCCCCGAAGCGTGTGAGGGGTGTGCCCACTGGACATGCGGAGGGCAGAGGCAAGGATGGGAGGAGAGAGGAGGAGGAGGAGGAGGAGGAGGAGGAGGAGGAGGAGGAGGAGGAGTAAGAGGAGGGGGAGGGGGAGGTGTCAGGAGGAACGCGGGGCGCTGTCTCGTCAAAACGCGGACCCAACACCACAGGATGGTTGGGAAAAACAGCAAGCCTACCAACGTGCGTCGGTCACGGCATAGCGCGCAGGCGGACCTTCATTGTCGGCAAACCTGGAACGTCAAAGTCGTTGTCGTTGGACCTCCTCACAGGGATGATGCTGAATCGGGAGCACCCATTCTGGGGGCAATTCCCAGTCATCCACAAGAAGGTCTTTCAGTGCGACCCTTTGGTTACTCCCGAGAGTATCATTCTTGGGGCCGAGCAGGTCGGCCGCGTCGTACAAAAACAGATGCGGACAAGCGACGAGGAGCAGGTGGGCGTTTACGTGCTAGAAGAGATGGGAGTCCTAGCGCTCTCGCAGCACAATCCACTGATGTCGCTGCACGCTCTGGTGGATCGTGGCATTGACGTGGACGGACAATTTGTCAAGCCGTGCATCATTGGTATCTCGAATTGGCGCGTTGACCCTGCCAAGATGAACCGTGGGATCTTCATTTTCCGTGGTGATCCGACTCCAGAGGATCTGCAGCTAACAGGGAAGCAGATTGTGTTTGGTGCCGCAAGGGCTGGAGATGAAGAAGCAGCCGTAGGTGCTGGCACTGTGGAGCAATTGAACGAAGCATTGGCATCTTTAGCCACCATAGTTTCTCAGACCATCATCAAAGATCCAAGGTACAATTATTATTACGGACTGCGCGACTATCCTTCTGCCTGCGGCGAACCCCGCCATTGTCCGAGCACAGCATCATGAACCCGGCGCGACCCCAATTAGAGGTGCATCTTCCGAAAGAATTCAAAGCAGTTCATTGCAATGAAAAGCAGCGCAATGCAAAACATTGTTTGGTATTAGTTTGCGTTATTTGGCATTGTTTGGCGTTGCTTAGCATTGCTTGGAATCTTTGGTTGGCATCGGTTGGCATTGCGCAGACAGGAAACGCGAGAAATCGGGCAACCCCAGGCAGTCCCGAGAATCGTTGGGCAACCGGGCAACGGGACGACACGAGAAACCCTGGGGACCACCTCTGAGCCGCCGCACCCACCAGTTCCTTCCACAAACAAGAAGCAACCCGTTCTGGGTAAACCCTATTTGAAACAAATCCGTGCAGGATGATTCAATTGAGGTCTCCCAAACAATATCAGCAGACCCGTCTTGGGGCAGTCAGGGAGGCAGAGCTGCGATGCTACAGCGCGTCGCGAATACAACGTTGCATGGTTGTTGCGCTGCAAAGGGCTTCTTAAATGCGTATTGGGGTTGTGTTTGGGGGTTCTTGGCGATCGTTGGGGCCCTCTCGGGGGCCCTCGAGGCTTCTGGAGGGCCGGGCCTCTTCGGGCCTCGTGTGGGTTTCTGGCCGCATTGGACGCGATTGTTTTATCGAGCGGCTCCAAAGAGGCTGGATTGAATTATGTTGGGGTCGACAAGGCGGATTTTGGGACGTCTTTGGGGGAGTCTTGGGCCGTCCAGAGTTCGCCCTCTGGGATGTGGGGCTGTCTTGAGGGCAACTTGCAGCTCTCTCCTGTCCGAGTCCATGTTCAGCCAAAAAGCCCCGCAAACCAGAAACACTGCCTCACAGAATCGTGCTTCAAAGCTTCTTGGGCGACTCTTGGGTACAGCTTGGGACTCCCAGGAGGTCGCTGAGCTTTCAAGGGCTGGTCTTGTGGCATATTTCTGCCGCCTTAGGGCGGTCTTGGACAATACTGGCTGTCTTCAGGCAGAGAACTGGGGAAGAACAACAAGAGTCGGCTGTCTGGGTAATTACCCGAATGGGGAGGGGGCGCTCCTTGAAAAGTACAGTAGCCGTACCATGCATCCAACAGGCACCCTGACACACCACAACGTGCCGAGGGCAGGGTGGCGGACTATGGCTTGATCAAGTTCATACAAGCTGAACTCGCTTACCCTCTATCCACTGAAGTTGGGACCGCTGGAACTCTGGGGGGAGCAACCACCATCACGCTACACACAGTTCGTTGGGCGTTAGCTCGGAATCTGTCGACATTGCCCCACACCAGGGACCAGAAGGACCCAGGCAGGTGCCAGACGCATCTAGAAGAGGCGATCGAGAGGGCATTGGTGGATGCTGACAGGCACCGTGAGCAGCCAGCGGAGTGGGAGTTCGACGGGAGCAAGCAGACCTATTGTTCCACCTGCGCTCGTGCTGCGCGGCGCCTCGCTCAGCGCACTTGGCGTGGTCGCGAGGGTTTCTCTTGCCATCTCCTGGACCGCCGGGCGCGACAGCCATGCCAGTGTCCGCACACTCTGCCAGTCCTGCAACAGATTGCGTGGAACTTGGAAGACAGCAGGGCCCGGTATCTGCTCCTGATCACAGAGGACTCGCAGGCGTTGCCACTCCTTTTCTCCACGGGACTCGCGCAGTACGAATCCAGCACTGTCATTTGCGGTTCAGAGTTCCGTGAAGATACCGACGATGCGACAACATTGAGGCAGTTGCAGCGGGTGCAAACAGCCATGCGTCTCGGTCAACTCCTTGTGCTGGTTCAGTGCCGACGCATCTACGAGAACCTCCTCGACATGACGAATCAGCACCACCTGGAGGAGCACGGGCGCCGCTATACACGCTTGAGCATGCAGGCGCACTCGCGTTATTTTCCGGTACATGACCGTTTCCGTTGCGTCATCATTGTGGAGCAGGCAGATGTGCGATCACTTCCTCCACCATTCTTGAACAGGTTTGAAAAGGCTGTCTTGACCTACGCCACGATACTGGATCCCAACCACCAAGCGATTCTCGGCAGTTTGTGTGATTACTTCTGCGGGGCAGGAGGTATTGACTTGTGGGCACGGGTGCTACCTGGTCTGAGCCCAGATACATTGCCATCATTGGCCTTCACAGTGACGAACAATACCGATACCACGAATGACGTGGTGGAGCGCGCGGTGTATCGTGTTGCTTTCGCTGCGCAGTATCGCGAGATGTTACGTTTCTGGTGTGGTGAATTGGAAGAGATAGCAGAGGCCCGTCATGATGTAAAGTTCGGCAGCCGGTTGGATGACATGTTGTACCATCTACAGGGTTTCGACCTTTGTCGCCGCCCCCCTTTTGATAGATCTGCAGCTTTGTTAGCAGTCAGGTTGGAACCGTTCATGGGCTTTCTTGGAGCCAACTTGGTCATTGATTTTGCAATAGTGGGAAATCTCGACACGTCCTAGCGCAATTCTAGAGCTGCATTGGCGCAATGTTGGGGTCGTCTTGTGGCCTTGTCGTGCTTGTGGCCTCTTGGGCACATCTCGGAAGTCCTGCAAGGCTTTGGGAGGCTCCGGGAGGCCACAGCGGCGCGGGGAACTACTCCAGTAGCACCAGTCAGTTGCAGCTTGCTGCGCCCTGGCATCCCGAAACCAACATCCTTCCCAAGCCGTCATGTTTCGAGGCAGGGCTAGTCTACTCAGTAACTCAATACATGTACAAGTGAGGCGCTAAGTTGCGGCTGATAAACATGTCTGGCTAGCTGATTTGCTCAGAAATTTGTTGCGCCTCCTAATTACAGTAGCATCTAAACATCGAAGACGCCTACGGCGAATCACCGCCGCCCCGTGCCCTTGTGGAAGCGCCTATGTGGCTGACAGCTGGGCTAGAGCCTGGCCAAGCTAGCCGGCCAGTTGTTCCCCGAGTCGGTTTGGAGAGCCTTCGGGGCACGCGTGGGGGAGCAAGAGGTTTGAAAGCGCTTGTGTGTCCGAGGGTTGTGGCAAGAGCTCTGCCAAGCTGTCGGACCATGTGTTCCCCCAACCGTTGTGGAAACCCTTCGGGGAACACTTCTGGGAAGATGGCGGGGAAGATCAGGAGGAGGCGGAGGAGGAGGAGAAGGAAGAAAGAGGAGGAGAAGCAGGAGGAACATAAGGAGGAGATGAGGAGGAGGAGTCTTGGGCGTCTTGGAGGCCTTTTGGGCCGTCTTGGGGGCCTCTTAGGGTCGTCTTGGGCCTCTTGGGCGCTCTTTTGGGGCTCTTGGGCCGTCTCGGGCCGTCGGAAGGCCGAAAAAAAGTAAATGCCACAGTCCTTCAAAAACTCATGGGAAATCAATGATTTGGACCTTTTCGGGCCTTCCTCTTGGAGGTCTCTTGGGCCGTCTTGGGTCATCTTAGGGCCATCTTCGGCCGTCTTGGTGGGCTCCTGGCCCGTCTGACGCCGTCGGCAGCCGTTTGGGGGGCCTCTCTGGGCCGATTTGGGGCCCTCTTGGAATGCTCCAGGGCCGTCTTGGAGGCCATCTTGGGCGTCTTAAAGGCCTCCTGGGCCGTCTTGGGGGCCTCTTGGGGCCGTCTTGGGGGCCTCTTGGGCCGTTCTGGGACCATCTTGGAAGCCTCTTGGGCGATCTTTGGGCGATCTTCGGGGGCTCGTGGGCCGTCTCGGGCCGTCGGAAGGCCGAAAAGAAGCAAATGCCAAAATCATTCAAAAACCATAGGAAAATACGTGTTTTTGGCCTTTTCGGGCCTTCCTGGAGGCCCTCTTGAAAGCCTCTTGGGCCGTCTTGCGCCAGCTTCGAGCCAACTTCGGCCATCTTGGTGGGTTCCTGACACGTCTGACGCCGTCGGGAGCCGTCTTGGGGACCTCTCTGAACCGACTTGGGGTCCTCTTGGGGCGCTTCAGGGCCGTCTTGGAGGCCATCTTGGGCGTCTTGGAGGTCTCTTGGGCCGTCTTGGAGCTCTCTTGGGGCCGTCTTGGAGGCCTCTTGGGCCGTCATGGGGCCCTCTTGGAGGCCTCGTGGGCGATGATGGGGCGATCTTGGCGGCCTCTTGGGCCGTCTTGAGCCGTAGGAGTGCCGAGAAGAGGCAAACGCCAAAATCCTTCAGAAACCCAAGGAAATCTATGATTTTGGCTTCTGCGGGCCCTCCTGGAGCACCTTGGAGGCCTCTTGGGCCGTATTGAGGCCTCTTGGGCCATCTTGAGGCTATCTTACGCCATCTTGGGTATATCTTGGGTCGTCTTGGAGGCATCTTGTGGCCATCATAGCCGTCTTGGAAGCCATCTTGGCCGTCCGGGATGTATCTTAGAGGCCATCTTGGGCCGTCGTGGAGCCGTCTGGACCAGGAAAAACCTTGTGGAGCCGGGTCCAGGCAAATTTTCGGCATCCTTTCGAGTGGCCGGCGGGACGTGCCAGAGCCCCAGGGGGAGTTCTTTGGGAAAAAACAAAACCAAAAACGATGGGATTCAGCACGCCAGGCACCCCTCTTGCAAGCAAAAGGGGGCGGCGGATCGAAGACACCTACGGCGAATCACCGCCGCCCCCTGCCTTTTTGGAAGCGCCTATGTGACCGAACGTTGAGGCCAGATCTGCCAAGCTATCGGACCATGTGTTCCCCGAATCGGTTTGGAACGCCTTCTGGGAACACGTGGGCATCTTGAAGTTCCTCGTGGCCGTCTGGAGGCCATTGTGACCCTGTCGGGCCTTCTTGAAGGACGTCTTGGAGGGCTCTTGGGCCGTCTTCGAGGCCATCTTGAGTATCTTGGAGGCCTCTTGGGCCGTCTTGCGGGCCTCTTGGGGCCGTCTTGGGCCTCTTGGGCGCTCTTTGGGGGCTCTTGGGCCGTCTCGGGCCGTCGGAAGGCCGAAAAACAGCAAATGCCACAATCCTTCAAAAACTGATGGGAAATCAAACATTTTGGCCTTTTCCGGCCTTCCTGGAGGCCCTCTTGGAGGCCTCTTGGGCCGTCTTGGGCCATATTAGGGCCATCTTCGGCCGTCTTGGTGCTGACGCCGTCGGAAGCCGTTTGGGGGGCCTCTCTGGGCCGACTTGGGGCCCTCTTGTGCTCCAGGGCCGTCTTGGAGGCCATCTTGGGCGTCTTAAAGGCCTCCTGGGCCGTCTTGGGGGCCTCTTGGGGCAGTCTTGGGTGCCTCTTGGGCCGTTCTGGGGCAATCTTGGAGGCCTCGTGGGCGATCTTTGGGGGCTCTTGGGCCGTCTCGGTCCGTCGGAAGGCCGAAAAGAAGCAAATGTTAAAATCATTCAAAAACCTTAGGGGAATCTTGTTGTTTTGCCTTTTTCTCCCTTTCTTAGAGGCCCTCTTGGAGGCCTCTTGGGCCGTCTTGGGCCAGCTTCGAGCCAATTTCGGCAATCTTGGTGGGTTCCTGGCACGTCTGACGCCGTCGGGAGCCGCCTGGGGGGGGCCTCTCTGAATCGACTTGGGGTCCTCTTGGGGCGCTTCGGGGCCGTCTTGGAGGCCATCTTGGGCGTCGTGGAAATCGCTTGGGCCGTCTTGGGGCCGTCTTGGAGGCCTCTTGGGCCGTATTGGGGCCTCTTGTGCCATGTTGGGCCATCTCGAGGCTATATTACGCCATCTTGGGTACATCTTGGGCCGTCTTGGAGGCATCTTGGGGCCATCATAGCCGTCTTGGAGGCCATCCTGGCCGTCTGGGATGCATCTTGGAGGCCATCTTGGGCCGTGGTGGAGCCGCCTGGACCAGGAAAAACCCTTTGGAGCCGGGTCCGGGCAAATTTTCGGCATCTTTTCGGGTGGCCGGCGGGACGCGCTGGAGCCCCAGGGGGAGTTCTTTTGGAACAAGAACCAAAACCAAAAAACGATGGGATTCAGCACGCCAGGCACCCCTCTTGCAAGCAAAAGGGGGCGGCGGATCCAGCTGCCTTCGGCAAGTCCAGCCACCGTGCCAGCCCAGCACTCTGGGTGGCGACTGCTCGAGGGGCATGGGAGGCCGTCACGTGTGACACCTCGTGTCTCCAGGCTTGGGAGAGCCGTGATGATGATGTTGCTGCTGGTGAACATGATGGTGGTTGTGGTGATGATGGTGATGAAGAGGAGGAGAAGGGGAGGAGGGGAAGGAGGAGGAGGAACATAAGGATGAAGATGAGGATGATGTGAAGGAGGAGGAGGGGGAGGAGGAGGAGGAGGAGGACGAAGAGGAGGAGGAGGAGGAGGCTCCTATGAGGCTGTCTTGGGGGCCCTTGGGGGCCTTCTTCGGCCGCATGGGAGCCCTCTTGGGCCCTTCTTCGGGCTGTCTTCGAGGCATCTTGGCTTCGGGAGCGCGAAATTGCTGCATTTCGCGAGGGACTGTGGCCTCGGGAGCGCGAAGCTGTCGCATTTTGCCAGGGATTCTGGCCTCAGGAGACGGGGCCGGTGCATGCAACGAAGTGCGCCCAGGAGGGGGGGCCTTAGAATCTCACAACAAAACTTCACCCACAGCACGTCGCATTCTTGCACGCCTCAACGTGCCAAGGGGCACGGTGGCCGACGACGGAAAGCGTTTCCGGCGTGCACCTTTGGTTTTGGGGTATGAGAAATTTTTTTCTAATTAAAAGATGCGGGCCGCACCTGCCACCTCGCGGACGGATGGCGGGAAGCGTCTTCCAGGAACTCGAAGCGAGAGCTGGACGTTATGGTTGAATTTGTAACTGATCGAATCAACATCTCTTACTATATGGGGTGGCGGGCCGCATGGGATCTTTCATTGGCGGATGACGGGAAGCGTCTGATCAAGGCCCTGGCTCGAACGATTCTTGGCGTTTCTCGTGTTTCGGCGGAGTCGAAAGCCCCCGCACAGCATACATGCAGTTGATGGCGGGACGCGTTTTGTTTCTCCTTCTTCCACGCGCCATCGCTAGCCGAAGTTACTCACGCTGGAGGGCTGAGCGCTCGGTGACGGCACGATCACCGTGGAGCTCCATGTCTTCGACCGACGCCGAGGATGGGAGCGAGCCAGTGCACAGCACAGGGGACTATCACCGCGCCTTCCGAGCCAGACTCGCCAGAGGGCGGGTGAAATCTGAGGCCGACCTAAATGAAGGCCAGGACGTCGCGGCACACTCCAGCTATGTGGTTACTTCAGACGGCGACACAGCTTACTCGCCTGAAGCTCGGATCTGGGATCGCCTCGACTACATCATCATGCCTTCCCCACGGATGGAGCCCACGCGGATTGCTTCATGGGACGGCATCACAGTTGCACAACGATGGCAGTTGGGACAAGGTGGGCATACGTATGCAGTATTCCTCCGTGGCTTGTGTGGAGGAGTAAACCCGTCTGTCCGCTGTCGCCGCCGAGGAGGAGGACATGGCCGAGAGCATTTTGCTGCAGGTCCCTGCGGCACCCCAGGTGGCGTCCGCTGCCAGAGAGAAGGCCCCCCAGAAGAACCCGTCCCAGGCGTCGCGCTGCTGGACCGGAGCGACTGACCGCCACCGCGTGCTGACCGAATCCATGCCACAACCCCGTGGGGCGTCGAAGTAGCATGAGTTTGCGGGATTTATGATCGACGACGACCATGCTCCTCGCTCCACGCCGTGAGCTCAAGGAAGTGAGGTCGTAGACTCGGATGTTGGGTATACTTCAGGTGAGTCCACCAGGTTGCATGCACCAGTGCTCACTTGTCAGTAAAGCCTGCCGCAGGCGCCTGGTTAGTTTTGTGCATTTGTTTGTCCAACGCTTGCGCCTCCTCGTCCGCGTTCCTTCCTTCTTGGCCCGCTGCGCTGATGACTTTGAGTTCGGCTCGGCCCGCAGCCCTGCCCTTGGATGGCCTGGAGCGTTGCCGACTTCGCATTGTTGGTAAGGGCGGCCCCCGCTCTGCTGCACGATGCTTCTCCTGCGCACGATGCGTTGCGCCGTTTGAAAGTCACTGCTCGTCGCCAGCCCGTGGCCAGAGGGTCGCGTGCTGATGCGTGGGCTTTCCCACCAGGCGGTGGCAAGCTCGCATGTTGCGCCCGCGCGCGCGGGCCGACCTGGCGGCGGGCCCCGCGGATGCTCGCGAGACTTCTGCGTTGGGGTCGCGTCTTCAAAAAAGCGCACGATCGAAATCTCCCATCGTATGAGGCGGAGGGGCGCAATTGTTTTTTTCGCTGGTGGGTGGCGGGAAGCGTCTTCGAGAGGCTCGAAGCAAGAGTTGGACTTTCTAGCTGTCATTGTACCACATCTTATTATAATAGTACACTCTGTCTTGGATTGCCAGCTGCATGTTCTTGATCGCTGGTGGGTGACGGGCGGCGACTTCGTGGCTGATCGCACGGGATCATTCGTTAGCGGATCACCAAGATGAGCATTTCGCGTGAACCGTCATCCTATGTTTGAGGCGTTCGCAGCATCGTTGTTTACAATATCCATCGTTTCGCCCCGGACAACCTCCAGGAACGAAAAATCGCAAATGTGCCGCGTTTTCGGAAATGAGCGTCTCGCTGGAGACATCCTCGAACAAACCATATGTCGACAGGTTCCTACTTCCTCTGATGTCGACATCGGCGATCTCGCTCGAGACATCCTCAGAACATTGCGAGGAGCATGGCGGACCAACAGAGCTGCATCTTCGACGTCGTGCTAGAAGTACCCATCTCGCGAGGGACATCGCCACAACAATTCGACATCGTTTCTGAAGGGCTTCAACACGGTAAAAGGCCGGAAGCCCAAGATGATTCCAAGAGCGCCCTGATGACGGGCGAAAATATCGGTTGCGCCAGGGACACCTGGCCCGAAGGAGCGTTCTAAACATTGCAACATCGCTAGGGACATCGTAACACATACCGCATTGGTCCAATATCGCACCGCATCGATCGCCGGGGGCATCCAGACGGCCCCACAGGGCCCATAACGAGCTCCAACATGACTTCAAGAGCGCCCGCCAGACGACCGACAATGACGGTCTCGCCACGGACATCCTCGCCAAGCTAAGTACGCACCAACATCGTCGTTTGCAAGGACAAGCGTTTCGCTTGAGACACCTTCCGAACATTGAAACTCGCGAAGATGACGAATCTGCGAACGTGCGCGCTTCGATCGACACATCCTCACCAAAAATGATATGTTCAGAAAGCTGCCGCGCTGCCCCCCCCCCCCCCCCCCCCGTTGAAAACAACGCTTTTGGCGCAGACGTCGTCCGGAAAAAATAGGAGGCGCACGGCGCGCCGCCATAGCTGAACGATTCGACGTCTTATTTGACATTGGCCATCTCGCTGGGGGCATCCTTCAAAAAGTTGAGAGCTGAGATCTGCTCGATATCGGTTTGATGTAGCTTTCGGAGACCAGCGCGGCAGACCAGCACGGCAGACCAGCACGGCAGACCAGCACGACAGGCCAGCACGGCAGACCAACGCGGCAGATCAGCACGGCAGACCAGCATGGACACCAGCCATTCCGCAGCCATCTTGGCTCGAGGCCACGGCGCACCCGGCGACCGCGAGTCGCCCGCGGTTTCCCGAGCGCTAGAGGCTCCGCGCTGAGAGCCTGATCTACGTTTGGAGACATTGCCAGCAGCCCGCGGGCTACCGACTGGGCCACCGCGGGCGGCCATGGCGCGCAGCCTTGCGTTCCGTTCGGCGTTTGGGTGCCATTCGGCGCGCTGCGCTGGGGCCTGCCGCGCGCGGAGCTGGGCTCGGCGACGCAAGTGCGGCCCGCGCCTGGGCTGCCGCGCGAAAGCGCCGCTTTAGGTCATGCCGAGGGCCCGAGGCGCCAGAGAGCGAGCCCCCGCTTGCGCCGCCCACAACAGCCGCCGGGAGCCCGAGCAGCTTCGCAGGCCCCCCCTCGCGCAGCTCGACGGGCAGGAGAAGGCATGGCCGGCAGACAACTTCCTGACGGCGCGGGCTGAGGCGCGCCAGCAGATGGAGGCCGCGCGCTCGCGGCTCCCACGGGCCGCCAGCGAGACGCCGCCCAGGGGCCGCCTGCGCGAGACCTGGGCCGGGAGCTGCCCCGTGGATCACGACGGGAGCGACGGCGGCGGCGCAGCGGGCTGCGCCGCTGCCAGGGCCCCCGCCCATCAGGCAAGCGGAGCGCGGGCGGCCCAGCCAGCCTCCAGCCGCGGCCAGGCCGAGCGCTTTGGCGACGCCACGGGGCCGCCCCCGCGGGCGCCGTTTCCAAGCCCGTCGGCGGGGCAGCTGCAGTAGCAGAAGCGCGACAGGAACAGCGACGCCGTTTCGACGAAAGCGCGGGTGGCCAGGCGGGCCGCAGGTCTTGCAGGAGCATTCCTCGAGCACGGCGCGCTTTGGTCAGTTCGCTGGCGCGGCCAGGCGGGCACCCAGCGGGCGCCCAGGAGCTCGCGGGGCCCTGCAGCAGTTAGCCATGAGCGACGCGCTGGACAGGCCCCAGGCCGCGAGGCGCAAACCATTGACCCGGGCCTTGCCGACGGGGGGCATTCCGAGGCGAGCAGCGCAAAGGGGAGGCGGGGAGGACGAGCACCCCCTGGGCCACCCAGCGGAGGCGGCGGGGGACAGGCGGGCGGCGCGGAAGGGGCCGCCGCGGCCAAAGGGCCGCCCCACCCATGGTCGCCAGAACCCGACGGCCCCCAGAGATGGGTTTTCAAGCGAGGAGACCGAGCATCATGGCGCCCCGAGGCCGCAGGTCGGCCCGCCCGGTCAAAGGGGTTCTCTCCCTGCCTGGAGCGCAAGAGGAGTCGTGCACTTCGGTTTCGGCGAGCGGCGTGTCAGAGTCTTTGCTGCAAGTCGGCCCGCCTGGCACGAGGGGCCCCATCCCTGCCTGGAGCGCAGGGGGAGTCGCGCGCTCCGACGTCGGCGGCCTCTGGCAGCCTTGTCATGGCGAGCCCGCGAGCGGGCGGGCAACCACAGAATCAGCGGCGGCCCGAGCGGCGGACCACCGCTTCATGAGTGCGCCGCAGCAGGCCTCCGCGACGGCCTCGAGGTGCTGGGCTGCCTTTCCACTTGCACCGCGGGCGCTGGCCCCACCTGGCCATCATCCAGGAGACTCGCCCCATCCGCCATCAGCCGGCAGGCGCCAGCGGGCGAGCCCGCGGCCTAGGCCACGCGGCCTTCCTGCAAGCGGCCACGCCCACTGGCAAGGAGAGCCCCCCGGTGAACTCAGGCGGCGCGGCGGCCCTCGCGCGCGGCGACCTCCAGGCCGAGCCGATCGATTGGGAGCCGCCCGCGGACTTCGCATGCTGGTTGCCGCCGCATCGGCGACGTCGGGGTTCGAGGTGCTGGCAGCCCCCCATTTACTTCCAGCGCTCCATCAGGCCCAAGGATGGCAGTCTCGACCTGTTCGCGCCTTAGGCAGCATGGCGGCGGCGACTGGCCGCGCGCCGCGGCTCCTGCAGGTCGACTTCGACATGGAACCAGGGCCCTTCGACAAGCTCGGCTGGCCCACGGGGCAACGCGGCGCCTACTTCGGGCCGCGCGAGCCCACCTGCGCGGCGCAGAGCCACGAGCACGAGCGCGACTGTTTCGTCAACGCCTGCAGCCTGGCCCACTACACAGCCACGCGCAAGGTGCTGAACGGTTACGGGCCGCCCCCCAACAGGCCAGTGTTGCTGCAGCGGGTTTGCGAAGGCCGCCCCACCCCCACAGTTCAGCGACCCCGGCGCAGAGAGACATATGGCGGGCACGCTCGCCGTCGGCCAGCTGGAGTCGAGCCGGCAGGCCCTCTGGCAGCAGGAGGGTTTAAAGGCAGGCGCTGGCGTCGAGCGCTGGGACACGCGTGGATGGAGCCTCCCGCCGCTGTGCCTGGAGCAGCTGCCGGCGGCCCGCCGACGGCGCTTGCCCGCGGCAGGTTTTCAGCGCCGACCAGCTCCACCCGAGACAGGTGCGCCTGCTGCCAGCGGCGACGCAGCTGCGCTTGATCGACCTCCTCGCGACCGTTTCTTCGCCGAGGCGCCTCGTGGAGTTGGCCACGATGATCGTCTTCATCCCCGAGGCTGGTGGAGGGGTTCGGCCGATCGCCACGATCCGCTGACCCCTCGGCTGCGGACAGGCTGCGGCAGCCGATCTGCTCCCGACGGGAGGCCGAGCACGACCACCGCTCTTTTGGGGAAGGCGGACCGAGGCCGCGAGAAGGCGGGCTGGCTGCGCAACGCCGTCGCTGCTTTCGCGAAGGGGCGCGGCCTCGCTGCTGGGAGCCTCTTCCTGGACATCGCCAAGTCTTACGAGAACCTGCGGCACGACGCGCTCTGGCGGCGTGCGATCGCCCACGGGTTCAAACCTCCGCCTCCTCCGAGGCCTGCCGGTGATGCACCGGATCCCGCGGATCCTGAGTTTCGTGAGTCTCGCCTCGTCGACTTTCACCACGCTGCGGCCCTCGCGGGGCGTGCCTGCGCGACCGCCGCGGCCAAGCTGCCCGCGCTGGGGGCGCTGCAGACCGCGTCGTTGGGAGGGCGCCCGCTGGCGGTCGCCCGCAACGCGGCGGGCGACCTCGCGCCCCAGGCGGTCGGCACCGAGCGGCCGGCGGCGCGGCAGCTCGGCAGCGCAGACCCGGAGGTCGCCAGGCTGTTGGGCCAGGGGCACCCGCACTTCAGCGCGGCGAAGACCAGCCGCCTGGCCTCCAGCCCCGCGCTCTCGAAGCGGCTCGGCGATCTCTGGAAGGGCCATGGCTGGACCTTCCACCGCGCCATGCAGGCGCGGCACCTCGGCACAGACGCCGACATCACCAGGCGCGGCGCCCACGCGGGTCAGAGCAGGGCTGTCGGAGCCTCGACGAAGGCGCGCAGGCTGCGATGCCTCAAGGCGGCGGGCGCGCAGGTGGACCTCATCCTCAAGGCAGGCCCCGCGGCCGGGATGGTCCTGGGTCGCACCACCGCGGGCATTTCCGACGGCGAGCTGCGCTGCTGGCGGGCCACGGCGGCCCGCGGCGCGGGCAAGCTGCCCAGCGGCGCTGCGCTGGGCTTTCGCTTACTTTGCGCTGAGGCGGCGCGGCGGCGCGACCTCGACCCAAGCGCGCCGGCGATTGGCCCCGCGGCGCAGACGCTGGCAGCTCTCCTCCAGTCGGGCGAGCTGCCGAGCCGCGCGCTGGCCAAGGGCCCGGAGACTGCGGCGGCCCGCCACGCAGCGGTGGTCAATCCATGGGTACACTGCGCCTCCCACGTGGATGCCGCGGCGCTGACGATGTCGCGGATCGGCTGGCACTTCGAGTCTGAGAGGTCCTTCGTCACGGACCAGAGGAACAAGCTCGACCTCGCCCTCCTGGGCCCAGGGGAGCTCGGCGACGAGGCGGGCTTGGGTGCGCGGCGGGCTTCCGACCGCCACGAGCTCGCGAAGCTGGCCAAGGACGGGAGCTGCCGAGAGCCCCTTTCCTGGGATGCGATCGCCAGCTCCCCGGGGCCCGGCGGGGACCTGGGCGCGCGGGAGCAGCGGCCTTTGTCTCCTACGTCTCCAACGCGCACTGGCCCAAGTGAGGCCCCACCGCGCTGGCCAGCAGGAGCGCGGCAGGCGCTGCGAGTTCGGAGCGGCTCGTGGGGCGCTGTGGCACAGGCTGTTCGGGCGCCCCGCGCTCGGGGGCGCTCGGCGAGATAGCGAGCCAGCGCGCCTCCGCCACCGCGCAGCCAGGCCCCGAGCCCGCGGCGAGGAGGCAGGCGAGAACGCCGCGACGCGTTGACCACCCACCCACCCCGCCCGCAAAGCAGGAGCCCCGCTCGGATGGCACGCAGGCGCGGTAGATGCGGCTGCCCGACGGCGACAAGCTGACTGGGAATATGTACCTGGACGGCCCCGCGGTGGAGCCCAGCTACGTCGCCTTGCGCAGAGCTGGGGCGATCGCGCAGTGCGACGACGACGGCAACGTGGTGGCTGGCGTCTACGGCACCGCGCAGCGGGACCTGTGGCCGCAGCAGACGGACAAGGACGGCGATGATTTCGCGGTCTGGATGCTGCGCAACTACGCGGGGGCAGCGGTGGTGGAGCTCAACGTCGAATGCAGATCCACGGTGTCATGCCTGCGGCGCGGGCGCGCCTACGCCACGACCGCCAACAGGCTGAACACCCACCTGCGGGCGAGGGCCCACGCGGCCTTCGAGCAGGGGGCGTTCGCGGTGAACAAAGCGCAAGCACACTGCACCAGACAGGCCGTCCTGGATGGGAAATTGACCAAGGTCAAGCGGCGCGGCAACGTGCACGCCGACAGGCTGGTCAAGGCATGGGCTCGGTTGCGCACGTCGACGCGGGCACTGTCAGCGAGCACCACGCACACGCGGAGGCGGCCCACGAGCTGGCGAGATGAATCGGCCAGGCTTCGATCGCCCTGCAGGGCATCGAGGCCAAGGACACCGAGGGCATGCCTGAGCGCGACGAGCGGCGCCACGTCCAGTCCGCGGAGCTTGCCGAGGAGCCCCCGGCCGACGAGCAGGAGGCGAACCGCAGGCGGCTCGGCTGCCCCGGCTAGCGGCGGGGCGGCGGGCACGGCAGCCTTCGCCATCTTCGGCCACGCGCTCGCCGACGCCCGCCGTGGCCGAGGCGACGACGAGGAGGAGGTCATGGCGCGCCCCTGCCGCGGCGCCCACGCGCGGGTCGGAGAGGGCAGCGGGGCCCAGCCAAAACTGAAGAGCTCAGGCGTCGGGCACGCGCGGGCCACGGCAATCAGGGTCTTGGCCAGCCAGCGGAGCCTCTGGGAGCAGGGCGCCCACCCTGCAGGGCGCCCATGGCAGGCGCGGCAGCGGCAGCGGCGCCAGGAGATGCGCGAGCTCCGCAAGGAGCAGGCAGTCCCCGAGGACCCGCGCCCACGCAGGCTTGTATTGGCTTCCAGGGCGAGGCGGATGTCACCCCAGACGCGCCGCTAGCACTGGTGGAGCAGGAGGCCCCGCGGCATGCGCGCGGCGCGCGGCGCCGAGGCGGCGGCGCCCCAAGCCCCCCCCCCCCCCGAGCAGCGCCGAGGAGCCAGTTGCAGGAGTCCGCGTCGGCCACCTCGCAGCCCACGGCTTCGACGAGGGCGAGATGGGCGACTGGGCGGCAGCCGCAGCCGCAGCCGGCGGCCAGGAGCGCAGACGCGCGCGCCGCCGTCTGCGGCCGAGCCGCCGCTAGAAGGGCGGCGTGGGCGGGGCTTTGGCGACGGCCGTTACTAGACGTGAGCGAGCAGCAACAGGCCAGCGCGGCCCCGCAGGCCATTCGAGCTTCGCGGGGGCGCCCCACAGGGGACGCGCGCTGGCCCCAGCAAATTGAATCGTTTTCCCTTCGCATGTCCTCCACGCGTTTTTGCCCGTGCGCATGTTCTCACGGCTGCACAGTGTTCGAGTCTGCTTGCGAGGGAAGCGGCAAGGACCGAGGTCACGTTAAGGTTGTCGGCAGTGATATGTTTGCGCGTTCTGGGGGCCCTCGCGTTAGGTCTTGTCGGAGGGATTGGGGGGATCGGCGCCCTGGGGTTGGGCCCATAGTCACGCCTTTCGGCCGGCCCGCCCCCGCAATTCCCAGGCCCTAAGTGGCCGCCCCATTTGGTTGAGCTAAACGCCCCCCTCCTCTCTTTGCCGTTATGGCCTTGCCGTGCCATGCCACGCGGATGCCAGTGCGGCAGACCAGTTCGGCAGATTAGCGCGGCAAACCAGCGCGGCAGACCAGCGCGGCAGACCAGCACGACAGATCAGCTAGCCAGACCAGCACGGCAGACCAGCACTGCGGACCAGCACGGCAGACAAGCACGGCAGACCAGCATGGCAGACCAGCACTCCGCAGCAGTCTTGGCTCAATGCCATGGAGCACCCAACGACCGCGAGTCGTCGCTTTGGGCCAAGTGAAGTTTCTGGTCCGCTGTCTCTTCCAGAGGTGTTTCGGCGCGGCTCGCACTGCGCGGCATGTGCAATGGCCCGCTCGGTCTCCCGCGGCAGGAGCGGCAGCGGCGGCAAGTGTCGGGTGCGCAGCGGGTGCCGCGGCTGGAACTGGGACTGGCGAGCCCGGTGCAAGGCCCGCGGGTCGGCAGCGCCACCGTGGGCCAAGGGCAGCGGGCAGGCCGCGCGCGCGGCGCCGGCGGCCCCTCAGCCCAAGGCCGACGTCGACGGCTGGGCGGAGCAACCGCGGGGGCGCCAAGCCCGCCGCCAGGCGCGCGGGGCGACCAGAGCGGCGCCCCAGGCTGCGGGGGCCAGCAGCAGCCGCAGCAACATCAACGTCCTTGTCCATTGTCGAAGCTCCATGGTGACCCACTCGAATACGGTGGCCACTCCAGGAGGACGAATCGACCGGGGGGATTTGGATATCGCCTACAAGCGGAACTTGGACATCGATTTTGCTGCCATGCACGCGGCAAGTTGGGAGCCTGACGAAGAAATTTGACTCTACATCTCCTGGTGGAAATTCTCAATGACAAGACCACTGTCCCACCTCGCAAGAACTACGGATGCCTCCCCCAGGTACCTCCCGAGGTGAAGGGACCGCACAATGGTTCTCGCCATGAGGTGGTACATCAGGATGTTCGGGACCTGGGAGCCCCTGCCGGGGACGACTACCATGCCTGGATCAACGTGGACGACCTCATTGAGCTAGCAGACCCCTACCAGCATGTAAGCAGTGGCTAAGAAGAAGACCCTTCAGATGAAGCAAGACATGGCCAAACCAGAAAAGGCGGAAGGACAGGGTGCAGACGCGGACCAGACGATGCAGGACGAGCCGCCCGAGTTCGAGAGGAACTGGCGCTGGGCCACCGACGACGTAATCTACTATTTGGCACTGAAGAGCCGCGCTCAACACCAGCTGGACGCACAGGGTCTGAACCTCAACACCGCCATCAACGATCCCCTGTCGGAGATGATGGCCGTGCAGCATCAGTATCCGAGACAGCCCCCCTTCCAAGTCTGGCCGAAGCTGTTGACGCAAGTGCGACTCGGCATCGCAATCGGCAGGACCGAGTCGTGCAATGCGTATGAGTACGAGACCTTGCAGAGCTACCTGGAGACAGCAGCCGAGAGCGGTGACTACGAGCCCCTCTACGCGCATTTTCAAGTGTGCAAAGACGACGGTCAAGGACCCTCCCGATGTTCACCCAGCGTCAGCGTTTCCTTGGAAGCAATGCATCGACCTGCCTGGCCGGGCCCCTGCCGCGCTGGCCATCATCCACAGCATGAGCTACAACGAGCTCCCGAATGTCGACAGGAACCTTTGGCACCTACCTCAGGAGGAGAAGAAGTGCGTCGTCGACATCTGGGGAGAGCCGGGAAACGAAGGCGAGAAGCCTCTCGAGGACATCATGGACCAGATCAGGGTCTGCGGCGAGAACGACGAGAAAGATGAATTGGCAAGCCTTCTGGAGAACTTCAGCGAGTTGTCTTCCGCTGTGGGGATGCGCGAAGGATTCGTCGAGAACCCTTCACCAATGGACGAAGCCGTCGAAGAGGCCATGAAGGCTGCGGTGACTATCGACCATTAGACCTCTACCCCAGGACTGGGGCACTCCTCTGACCCAAGAAAGTACATCATTGCTCACTGGGGGAAGGCCCATAATCTGTCCCGGAAGAGAAAGGCGGTTTTCAACCGAGTGATGAGCTCCAAAAGGTAGACGCGCCCCAAGGTCGACGCGACGAGGGCGCACCTACTCGACCTTCTCCTTCACTACGGTTGTTTTGACCGTCTTGGTTCGGGAGGTTCACTCTGGGAGATTTAGGTGGCCAAAGGATCCAGCTTTACTCGCGTGCATCTCTCGGGGCTCATCGATGGCCCTCTGGTTAAAGGTCCAATTGCACATCCAACCGGACCGCGGCGGGCCATGGATATGTCGACAACATGCGCCAGGGAAACGCAGCGGGACAAGGAGCGCAGCAAGAAAGGGGCCAAGATCGAGACCGCCTACCATGGCGCGCACTGGCATCTATCTGGAGCAAGAAGGACCTGTTCGAGCTGAAGCTAGGACCTTCGAGCAGCGCAAAGTCATGTGGCATCTCCTGCGAAGGAACACTTCGCCGCGCCTCCTGCACTTACTACACGGTGCACTTGTCGTCCGACGTCGGCCCCGAGATGAGCCTGTGGCCCTGCGTTTTCGAGCAGCAGGTGGACCGCAATCGTCGCGCAGGCTATCCCAAGATGCTCGCCCATAAGCAGCGGTGCCAGACCGAAGGCGGCGGCTACTTCAATGCGCTCTTCATCCACACGACGACGATGAGGGGGATCTGGGACAAGGCACAGGCGAAGCAGCAAGTCTCTGGAAGGCATGGGCTCTGGAATCGCACGGTCAGGATGTGCCTGGCGGCGCGGGCTATCCCCACAGCGTTTCCGAGTGTCCGCGCGTACTCCGACGAGAAAATCGAGGACTCAGACCTGACGGTTCTCGAGGTCAAGCTGATTCCCAAGAACGAGAAATGGGCCCCTCAGTGGACCAAGGAGCTCAGCGCAGCAGATCGCTACCTGGAGCGAGCTGGCCAACAACACGACCTCCGCGGAGTCGAGCCGCAGAGTTTCATGGATCAGATGGGGCAGGCTACGGACACAGCGTAGTCTGGAGATTTCACAACGGACCCCCTGCTGGGCAATAAGGACCTCTCCTAGAGGTATTCTCAAGGCCCACGCGTTCGCGGCTACGCGCCGGCTGTGCGTCGTAGACGCTTTGGGATTACATGATGGCTACGGCATGTACTATAAGTGGAAATGCACGTTCTGAGGCGAAGCGGCGTTTCGGCTGCAAGAAAGGCAGGAGCTGCGGTTGCAATGCCAATTTCAGCCCCCCCCCCCCCCTTACGCGCCGCCAGCTCGGCTCGCAAGGTTCGTTGAGCTATCGCGGCGCGCCGTTGACGGACGCACCTCAGCCTCCGCAAAAGGAAGGAGAACGTGCTCTCTTCAAGCGCGGCCCCCCCCAACTTGCAATTCGTGTCTCTCTGCATCCAAAAGCTACTCCGGTGCAACCCACAATCTAGGCCTTGATTATGCAGCAACTCCTCAAGCGTCCATCTGGGAGCACGCTCCAGAATGGTGATCCTTGCGGGGTGGTGTTGTTCTCACCCGATCCTGTGAGTTTGGCTTGGACTGGCCTAGAATCCATGCGCGCGCGAAGCGCGCGCGTGGTTCTTGCGGTGTATAATTATATATATATATATATATATATATATATATATATACATACATACATATAGTTTATATATATATATAGACATACACATATACATAAACATGCGCATCTGCACACATGCCAAAGGAACATATACATGCACATTTGCATGCACAAATACATATACATATACACAAACACATATATACAAGCTTACATGTCTTAACCAGCGTGGAACCCAAACGAAAAATGATCACACTGTGGATGCGTCGCGTAAGCTACGTGGCGCAATCTACGCGGCGCACGCCATGCGGCGCAGCATACGCGGTGCAAGCTAGGGGCGGCGACGCAGCGGCAACGGGCGTCAACGAGATGAAACCTCGCCGAAGCCACCCAGCGCACGAGGCGGCCACTAGGCAGCCGCGGGCGGCAACGAGGCGGCCACGGACGGCGACGCGGCGAAACCTCGCCGGACCCACCCAGCGCACGAGTTTGCCACGAGGCGGCCACGCGCGAAAACGTTGTGAAACCTCGGTGGACCCACCCAGCGCACGAGGCGGCCACGAGGCGGCCACGGGCGGCAACGCGGCGAAACGTCGCCGGACCCACCCAATTCCAAGGTGAAAAGATTTCATCGAGGCGAATGCTGCATTACGGCGCCTTAAGGACGCCAAGCCAACGACACTATCGCCATCAAATCCATACCCTTTTCTCGTCTCCGCCTGGTCGCTCTGTGCGATTCGGGCCTGGACCTCAATGACGCGGGACAAGGTCGCTCTCGCGCAGGCGACATGATTTGCGCCGCTCTACCTTGGCGGTTGGGGCCAATGCCATGTCCGAGGGTTCGTCAGAGGCCAAGCGGTTTACTTCGCGGCTTTTGAGTTTAAAAGATTACCCATGCGAACTCCGAGACCGACAGACTATGAACCGAGAAATCCGAGTGACGACGATCATGGAGCAAAATCCCGATTTGGATTTCATCACCATGGCGGACGCGAAATTCCTCTACGGCTGCATCAACCGGGAACAGTTCGCATCGACCGAGAAGTGAGCTGCCCTGGAGATCGCGGTGGTTCGGGGCTCCTTGGAGAACCTCGGTGGTCAGCGTCGCCGTTTTCCACGCGAACTTAAACCTACAGACGGCTTGACGAAGTTTGCTAGGGAGTGCACAACCTCTCCTACAACTCACGCAGACGGCTAAGTTTCCTACTACTGGGAAGAAGAGGACATGGAAAGGAGAAAAGCATATCGGTTGGCTACCGGGAAACGCAATCCGAGACCGAACATTTCGAATCATAGATTACCTTTTCTCGTGCGTATCAAAAACGTTTGACCCTTTTCTACTCAGCCTGTTTCCAACTCATCTCTCTCGACATGTGATGTTCTGCATTGCCCTCCACCATCGTGCGGTGGATGCGTCAGCATGTTGTCATGACGCATCGCTGTTTACAACATTTGGTTTTGGCTTCGTGGCCGGGATTCCCCTGCCTGCGGAGTCATGCCGCCCGAGGGCCCAGCACTTGGACCCCTGGCACACCTACTCGACGACCCACCAGTCTCCGGAGGAGAACAGGGCGAGTCAGTCGACTTTGACGGCGACGCCATGGACAACACTTTCCACGACTGCGAGGACTACGATGACAGGACGTACGGCGGCACGGGCGGCTCGCCGGCTGCATTGGCCGACGACCCCTCGGCTGCCCCTCGCAGCTCGGCGCCAGCGGCGCCTCCTGAAGATCATCCCTGCACGGCTCTTCATCACGAGCTTCAAGAAGAACGAGAAGCAGGCGAGGTGCATGGGAGCGCCCGAGACTTCTTTCAGAGGACCTTGGAGGAGACTCGCCCCGACTCGGATTTCCAGGATCCCACGGACGTGGGCGGCATGGGAACTGCGGAGGTCGACAAGGAGCTGCTTGACGAGCAGCGCGGGTCGGTCCACCGACACGCGCAACCCGCACTCCCTGGACCGCCTCGACTCCAGGGGCCAATGCATCATCGCCCGCGACGGCGGCGATAGCGATGTCGTGAAATATATGCCGAAGGACGACACCGACAAGAAGGACCTGTCAACCGAGGCCGAGAAGAAAAGATATGAGAATATGGCGGGCTCGGGTAAGAAGATCACCCTTCGCAGAAGTGAGAAAGCGAAGAGGGTGCGCGGAGTGGACGACTGCAACAAGACCCTCGGGAAACACGTCAACCGCTTCGAGTTCCTTGAGGAAGTACCGAGGGAGTGGATCCCATCCGCCTCGGTACCAAATATCCATCACCGCAAAGCGCACACTGCACTCCTCATGGCCGCGGCTCAAAACCTCGAGCTGGAGATGCGTCATTTCGACCAGGTCTCAACTATGTGCACCACGCTGAAGGTGGTTCACTCTGACGTCGGCAGAGGATCTTCCAGCTACTGGAGGAGGGACTATAATTTCTAGCGGAAATGCAACTGGTCAAGCTGCAGCGGTACATCGATCTGCAGCAGACCAAGATCTCGTTGATCAAGAAGCGCGGCGAGGCGGATAACGGACTCATCTGCGCCCAGCGTCAACTCGAGGTATTGGAGCATAGGGACGCGGAGGTGTTCGACCCAGAGACTGCAAACCGGGCCGACTACACGGAGGGGCTGCCGACCTTCTTCTATCAGTTCGCGGTACGTTCGGAGATACAACGCATCCAGCGTGCCAGAATGAACCAGCTCGCGCAGTCTTCTTGCGATTTCCATATCTGGGCTTCCTGGAACCGCCACTTCAAGAGGCAGCTGCGGAATCGACTCCACAGGGCGAGGTGCGCCTTGAAGGACAAGAGGAGCAAATCCAGCATGATGGCGGACCTGGAGGAAGCAGTGGACGCACCGAAGGTAGTTGGACAACCCACCAGGAAGAACCTAGGCCGCACATCCTGGAGCAAGCGGACTCGACCCACGACCGAAGAGGCGATCCTAGCCAGAAGGGATAAGCATCGCAGGCACCGCCAGAACTGGAAGATCAAGCGCCAGACCGAGCAGGCCGAGGAGGTCGAGGACGAGGACCCGGACGAGGGCGACGACGAGCAGGAGGAAGGTACCAGGTTGGAGGGAGACCCCCCCGGCGAACCACCTGGCGCAGCGTCAGGCGACGACACCTTCGGCGACAACCCCCTGCAGCAGTACGAGACGCCCCACGAAGGCTGCGCGGAGAAGAAGCTGATTGCCAAGGCTCTGGCCAGCATAGGAGCTGAAGCAAAAGATGAGCCCGAGCCGCCCCCAGAGCTACCAGGGGGCGAAGCTCCGACGGCGAGAGGGCCCAAGAGACCTGCGACTGGAGGACAGCGCCCCCACGTCAACGCGCACGTCGCTGACGACGCGGCCAAAGAAACAGCCGTGGAGACAGCGAAGGAGACAGCCGAGGAGGACAAGCCACTCCCCCCAAGGCCGAGGCACGTCGGGGCCGTCGGTGTCTACGTTTTGTTTCCCGACGAGCACGACGACATCAACGTCTTGGTCCATCGTCGAAGCTCCAAGGTGACCTGCCCGAATACGGCAGTCGCCCCAGGAGGGTGAATCGATCGGAGAGACAAGGATATCGCCTACAAACGGAACCTGGACATCGACATCGCTTCCAGGTACGCGGCAAGTCGGGAGTTTGACGAAGAAGCTGGACTTTGCGTCTTTCTGGACGTCCTGGTGGAGATTTCCAATGACAAGGCCACGATCCCACCTCGCAAGATCTACGAACGCCGCCCCCAGTTACTTCCCGAGGCGAAGGGGCCGCACAATGTTTCTCGCCATGAGGTGGCGCGCCAAGGTGCAAGGGACCTGGGATCCCCTGCCGGGGGCGACTACCATGCCTGGATCAATTTGGACGGCCTCGTTGAGCAACCAGACCCCCCACCAGCACGCAAGCAGCCATTGCTCTACACCGCGACGGTGGAGAAGAAGAAGATCCTGCAGATGAAGCAAGACAAAAGGAAGCCAGAGAAGGCGGAAGGCCAGGGTACAGACGCGGACCCGACGACGCAGGACGAGCCGCCCGAGTTCGAGAGGAACGGACGCTGGCCTACCGACGACGCAATCTACTACTTGGCGCTGAAGAGCCGCGCTCAACATCAGCTGGCCGCTCAGGGTCTGAACCCTAACCACCTTCAGCGACCCCCTGTCGGATATGATGGCCGCGCAGCATCAGTATCCGAGGCCGCTTACCTTTCATGTCTGGCTGAAGCTGTTGACGCAAACGCCACTGGGCATCGCCATCGGCATGATCGAGTCGCGCATCACGTATGAGTACGAGATCAGCACAGCACACGAGGCGGCAACGTGTCGAAACCTCGCCGGGCCCGCTCAGCACACGAGGCGGAAACGAGGCGGCCACGGGCGGCACCGTGGCGACACGTTGCTGGACCCACTCAACGCGCGACGCGGCAACGACGCGGCCACGGTCGGCGACGTGGCGAAACCTCACCAGACCCACCCAGCGCACGAGGCGGCAATGAGCCGGCCACGGGTGGCGACGTGGCGAAGCCTCGGCGGATCCACCCAGCGCACGAGGCGGCAACGAGGCGGCAACGGGCAGCACCGTGGCGACACGTTGCTGGACCCACCCAGCGCGCGACGCGACAACGAGGCCGCCACGAGCGGCGACGTGGCCAAACCTCACCAGACCCACCCAGCGCACGAGGCGGCCACGACGCGGCCACGGGCGGCGACGTGGCGAAACCTCGGCGGACCCACCCAGCGCACGAGGCGGCCACGACGCGGCCACGGGAGGCACCGTGGCGAAACGTCGTAGGACCCACTCAGCGCACGATGAGGCAACGAGGCGGCCACGGGCGGCAACGTGGCGAAATCTTGCCGAACCCACGCAGAGCACGAGGCGGCCATGACGCGGCCACGGGCGGCGACGTGGCGAAACCTCGGCGGACCCACCCAGCGCACGAGGCGGCCACGAGACGGCAACGTGGCGAAACGTCGCCTGACCCACCCAGCGAACGAGGCGGCAGGCGGCCACGAGGCAGCCACTGGTGGCAGCGTGGCGAAACCTCGCATGACCAATTCAGCGCACGAGGCGGCCACCAGGCGGCCACGGGCGGCAACGTGGAGATCCCTCGCTGGACCCAAACAATTTCTTTGTAAGGGAAGTCAGCGCCCCTGGGTGCAAGCATCGTTGGGGGAAAGATATGTACACATACGTGGGTGTTTGGCAACCTGGCGTGCCCGACAGGGGCCGACGGATTACTTCACCAACCAGACGCACGAGTCTTTGTTATCAGTTCTGTTGCACGCAAAGCGGCGATTGGACAGGGCCGACGTATTCGATGACAAAGACGCTGACGCGTTGGACAAATCCTGCCCTTGGGGCGATGAGCTTGGCATGCACCTTGTGATCCTCACCGAGCAACATCCTTCTGCATGGCAGGAGCACCAGCTTAAATATAAATTGTTGACGCTTCGCGTAACCCCACCAGCCCATCCAGAGACGATGCCCCAAGGAGTTGCCTCGATCAGGGAAGTGGGCAGCACACAGAGGAAGGGTCCATCTTGGAGCGCTCTTGTGTGCCTCGGGGAGCCTCTTGGGGCCTCTTGGGGGTCTCCTGGGAGCCTCTTGGAGGCCTCTTGGGCAACTCTTGGGGCCTCCTGGGCGCCTCCTGGAACCTTCTTGAGGCGCTCTTGGGAGCCTTGGGAGCGCTCTTGGGGCCATCTTGGAGGAGATCGATCAAAAAAGCCGGGAGCTCTAGTGACGACCCCCCCTCGGGAGCCGCAAAAATCGCCTCTTGGGCCCCTCTTGGGGCGCTCTTGGGCGCTCTTAGGGCCGTCTTGGGGCTCTCTTGGGCATCTCTTGGGGCCATCATGGGCCCTCTTGGAGTTGCCTTGAGGCCTCGGAAGGCCATCGGAAGCGAAAAGACGAGAAAGCAAAATTCAGTGATTTTCCCAAGGCGGTTGAAGGATTGGGGCCTCTTGGCGGCCTCCTGGGTAGGCTTCGTGGCCACTCGGAGCCGCCTTGGAGCGGTCTTGGGGTCTCGTGGAGCATATTTATTGAGCCATCTTGGGCTATATTGGGCCATCTTGGAAGTCATCTTGGGCTCGCTGAGGCCTTCCTAAAGCCATCTTGGGCCATCTTGGACGCTCCAACGTCTCGCAGAACCCCCCTTCCAGGTCCACGGGAGGGAGTAGGGGGAGGGGTAAACCCCTCCCCGAAGGGGAAGAAGGGGGTTGGAAGAGAAAGCTCTCTAGGCCACCTACGCCCATTGGGCTGGTTGGACTGTGTCACCCAAAAGAGATGGCAGAAGCGGTGATCAACGTCTTGGCTCTGGACCAAGTCACTTCTGAAAGCACAATTTCGCGAGAGTTGCAGCACTTCTACAACGAGCCCTTTCACAAAACGGCGGAGGCGTATTTGTTTATCCAATTGCCTGTAGCAAGTCCTTCCACCGTGCCAGCCGCCCACCATGCTGAGTGGCGATTGACAGTAACCCGTAATGCGCGATACCTCGTGTGCCGAGGCTATCCGCGACGTGTCGGGAAGATGCGTGTAATGATGATGAGGAGGAGGAGGAGAAAAGGGGGGAGGAGGATGATGTCAGAAGGAGGAGTGTGGTGGCCCAGCGGGATGAATAAGACCTTAGTGATGACGATGATGTTGACTACGATGGTGGTGGACATGATGTCGGTGACGAGGAGGAGGATGATGATGAGGGCGATAAGATGATAATGATGATAACGATGACGGTGATGATAAGGAGGAGGAGGAAGAGGACGGTCATCACATGTGTCATCTTTTCGTCTTAATTTGTTGAAGAGCTTTCATGGAGCTCATTTGGGCCATCTTGTGGTTGCTTTGGGCTCCGGCGGGGCAGCCTTCGGGGTCCTTTGGGCCACTTTGTGCCGTGTTGGAGCCTTCTTGAGCCATCTTGGGATTCTCTAGGGCCGTCTTGGACCATCTTGGCATTATTGGGTGTCTCTTGCGGCCGTCGAGGGACCGTCTTGGGGGCATCTTGGGCCGTCCAGAGGCTCTCTGAAGCCATCTTGGTTCCCTCCGGATGCCTTCTTGGGCCAGCCTTGAGCTCTTTTGGCGCCGTCTTGGGGCCCTCTTGGGCTGTCTTGACGCCGCGTCGGAGGATTATTAGGCCACTTAGGGGCACTCTTTGGACGTCTTGAGGCCATCTTGGAGGCCTCCAGGGGCATCTGGCGCTGAAGGAGGCCCGAAAAGGTGAAGACAACCACTTCTTTCAAAAACCCGAGGAGACTCTGCACACGCACACACATGTTTATACATACATCGGAGGTGAGGGGGTGAGATCGAAGTGGAACGGAGAGCCCCCCTACCGGGAAATCGGTTTCGGTTTCGTGTTCGTGCGTGCCGTGCGTGCGGGCGAGGCGAAGTTACGTGGGCGGGCGAGAAGAAAGTCTCCTCTGGCTGAGGCGCGGCCGGACCAAATGATTTCTCTCCGGGGGCCGGTGCCGCGCGGTGTCCCGCCGGTGTCCCGCCTCCGGCTGAGGCGCGGCCGGACCAAATGTTTCCTTTCCAGGGGCCGGTGCCGCGCGATGTCCCGCCGGTGTCCCGTCGGTGTCCCGATGATGATGATGATGATGATGATGATGATGATGATGATGATGATGGTGATGGTGATGGTGATGGTGATGGTGATGATGATGATGATGATGATGATGATGGGGATGGTGATGGTGGTGATGATGATGATGGTGTCCCGATGATGATGATGATGATGATGATGATGATGATGATGATGATGATGATGATGATGATGATGATGTAATGATGGTGATGATGGTGATGATGATGATGATGTTGACGATGTTGATGATGATGATGATGGTGATGATGATGGCCATGGTGGTGGTGATGATGGTGTCCCGATGATGATGATGATGATGATGCTGATGATGCTGATGATGATGACGATGATGGTGTCCCGATGATGATGATGATGATGACGTTGATGATGATGATGAGATGATGAGAATGACGATGCTGATGATGATGCTGATGATGATGATGATGGTGGTGTCCCGATGGTGATGGTAATGATGAGGTTGATGATGATGCTGTTGATGATTATGATGATGGTGATGATGATGGTGTCCCGATGATGATGATGTCGATGATGATGATGATGACGATGATGGTGTCCCGATGATGATGATGTTGATGATGAGGATGATGATGAGGTGATCATGATGGTTTTGATGATGGTGTCCCGATGATGATGATGATGCTGATGATGATGATGGTGTCCCGATGATGATGATGATGATGATGGTGATGATGATGATGATGGCTGGCAATGACGATGGTGCCCCGATGATCATGATGATGTCGATGATGATGATGTTGCTGATGATGATGATGTTGTCCCGATGATGATGATGATGTTGATGCTGTTGGTCATGATGATGATGAGATGATGATGGTGGTGTTCCGATGCTGATGATGATGATGATGGTGTCCCGATGATGATGATGATGTTGATGATGATGATGGTGACGATCATGGTGTCCCGATGATGATGATGATGGTGATGATGATGATGGTGATGAGGTGATGATGATGATGATGGTGTTCCGATGATGGTAATGATTATGATGTTGATGACGTTGGTGACGATGATATTGATGATGATGACGTTGATTGTGATACCGATTGTGATATCGATAGTGAGATCGATTGTGAGACCGAATGTGAGATCGATGGTGAGATCGATAGTGAGATCGATTGTGAGATCGATAGCCAGATCGAGGATGAGATCGATCGAATGACATAGATCGAGTGAGATCGATTGTGAGACCGATCGAGTGAGATCGATCGAGCGAGACCGATAGTGAGATCGATAGTGAGACCGATAGTGAAACCGATCGAGTGAGACGTTGGTTTCTCCCCCCCCGAACCTCCTTATTACACGAAGGGTGGTCGTATCGGTACACATACATACATACCTATACGACCACCCTTCGGGTGATGAGGAGGTTGTGGGGGGGGGAGAGGGGGGGGAACCCGACAAACGATCTCACTATCGATCTCAGTCAACGGGACACCACGGGACACTACGGGACACTTGCCGATCTCATTATCGATCTCACTATCGATCTTACTCAACGGGACACCACGGGACACCACGGGACACCGCGGGACACCTCTCGATCTCACTATCGATCTCACTATCGATCACACTTTCGATCTCACTCAACGGGACAGCACCGGACACCTCGGGACACCACATTGATCTCACGATCGATCTCACTATCGATCTCACTCAACGGGACACCACGGAACACCACGGGACACCTGTCGATCTCACTATCGATCTCACTTTTTGGGACACCACGAGACACCTCGGGGCACCACATCGATCTCACTATCGATCACACTCAACGGGACATCACGCGACACCACGGGACACCTCTCGATCTCATTATCGGTCTCACTATCGATCTCACTTTTTGGGACACCACGGGACACGTCGATCTCACTGCATCGATCTCACTATCGATCTCACTATCGATCTCAGTATCGATCTCATTCTCGATCTCACTTTTTGGGACACCACGGGACACCGCGGGACACCGCGAGCCACCGCCGGACGGACGGACGGGCGGGCGGGATAGAATCATTTGTTTTGACTTCGCCCTAGCAACGACGGACACAACGGGACACCACGGGACATCGCGGGACATCGCGAGCCACCGCCGGACGGACGGACGGGCGGGCGGGCGGGGGAGGATCAGTTGTCTTAACTCCGCCCTCGCAACGGCGGGTTGATTCCTCTCGCGCGCCCACGCAGTTTCGCCTCGCCCGCACGCACGACACGAACGAAACGAAACGATTTCCCGGTTGCGGGTTTCCGTTACACTGCGATCTCACCCCCCAACCTCCGATATATACCTATACGACCACCCTTCGGGTGATAAGGAGGTTGTTGGGGGGGGAGAGGGGGGGAATCAACATCTGACTCAATCGATCTCACTATCGATCTCACTCAACGGGACACCACGGGACACCGCGGGACACCTCTCGATCTTACGATCGGTCTCACTATCGATCTCACTCAACGGGACACCATAGGACCCCACGGGACACCTCGGGACACCACATCGATCTCACTATCGACCTCCATATCGATCTCACTCAACGGGACACCACGGGACACCTGTCGATCTCACTATCGATCTCACTATCGATTTCACTTTTTGGGGCACCACGGGACACCACGGGACACCTGTCGATCTCACGATTGATCTCACTATCGATCTTACTCAACGGGACACCACGGGACACCGCGGGTCACCGCGAGCCACCGCCGGACGGACGGACGGATGGGCGGGCGGGGGAGAATCATTTGTTTCGACTTCGCCTTAGCAACGGCGGACACCACGGGACACCGCGAGCCACCGCCGGACGGACGGACGGACGGGCGGGCGGGGGAGATTCGTTTGTCTCGACTTCGCCTTAGCAACGGCGGGTTCATCCTCTCGCGCGCCCACGCAGCGTCGCCTCGCCCGCACGCACGACACGAACGAAACGAAACAATTTCCCAGTTGGGGGTCTCCGTTCCATTGCGATCTCACCCTCCAACCTCCGATGTATACACTCATACCTACCTACCTCCTTACCTACCTACCTACCTACATACCTGGCTACCTACCTACCTGCCTACCTACCTAATTACATACATACATACATACATGTATGCATGTGTATAGATATACCCATACGACCACCCTTCGGGTGATAAGGAGGTTGTGGGGGGGCGAGGGGGGGAAACAACATCTGACTCAATCTATCTCACTATCGATCTCACTCAACGGGACACCACGGGACACCACGGGACACTTGTCGATCTCACTATCGATCACACTCAACGGGACACCACGGGACACCGCGGGACACCTCTCGATCTCACTATCGGTCTCACTATCGATCTCACCATCGATCACACTCAACGGGACACCACGGGACACCGCAGGACACCTCTCGATCTCACTATCGGTCTCACTATCGATCTCACGATCGATCTCACTCAGCGGGACACCATAGGACAAAACGGGGCACCTCGGGACACCACATCGATCTCATTATCGATCTCACTTTTTGGGTCACCACGGGACACCTCGGCACACCTGTCGATCTCACGATCGATCTGACTATCGATCTCACTAAGCGGGACATCACGGGACACTTCGAGGCACCACATCGATCTCAGTATCGATCTCACTATCGATCTCACTCAACGGGACACCACGGGACACCACATCGATCTCAGTATCGATCTCATTATCGATCTCACTCAACGGGACACCACGGGACACCTCGGGGCACCACGTCGATCTCATTATCGATTTCACTATCGATCTCACTATCGATCTCACTCAACGGGACACCACGGGACACCGCAGGACACCTCTCGATGTCACTATCGATCTCACTATCGAACTCACTCAACGGGACACCTCGGGGCACCACATCGATCTCACGATCGATCTCACACAACGGGACACCACGGGACACATCGGGGCACCACATCAATCTCAGTATCGATCTCCCGATCGATCTCACTCAACGGGACACCACGGGACACCAGCGGGACACCGCGCGCCACTGGCCGCCGGATGAGCAACATTTGGTCCGGCCGCGGCCCAGCCACAGGAGGATTTCGGGACCCCCGCGGGACACCACGGGACACACCGCGCGGCGCTGGCCGCCGGATGAGCAACATTTGGTCCGGCCGCGGCCCAGCCACAGGAGGATTTCCTCTCGCCCGCCCGCGCAGCTTCGCCTCGCCCGCACGCACGCACGGCACGCACGGCACGCACGGCACGCAAAACACGAACCCGAAACCGAAATCGATTTCGCGGTAGGGGGGGTCTCCGTTTCACGTCGGACTCACCCCCCAACCTCCGATCTATATATATATATATATATATATATATGTAGACATACATACATACATGTACATATACATATATACATTTATTACATACAGATATAGGTATAAGTTTTGCATCATCGGGCCCTAGTGGGGGTCCTCCTGTGGCCCTCGTGGGCAGTCTCGAGGGCCTCTTGGGCCATCCGGAGGCCCTCTTGGGTCGCCCTGGGGGTCGTCTTGGAGGCTCTCGGGCCATCCTGAGGCCCTCTTGGGTCGCCTTGGGGTCGTCTTGGATGCCACTTATGCAGTCTTGGCAGTCTCGGCTGCCGCCTCGGCTGTCTCGAGAGCCCGGGCGCGCAGGCCCATCGCGTTCTACAGGGGATCGTGGCCTGGGGAACGCAGGGCCAGCGTTTTCCATGAGATTCCGGGAGCGCGGGCCCACTGCTTGCTTTTATTTAATCGCTTCGCTCATTCCGCCGGCCCGTATTGTGCCCTCGCTGGCGTATGGGCGTTGGGGGGCATTGTGGGGTCCTCGTTGGGGGTTTCTTGTGGGCCTCTTGGGTTTCTGTTGGAGCCTCTTTGGGGTTTCTCGGAGCTCCTCTGCGAGCATTTGGGAGCATCTTGGGGCTTCTGGGCGCCGCTTAGGGCCGAGGGCTCGATATGTCCGTCCTGGTTCCCACTTTGGGCCTCCTCTTTGGGCTGTCCCAGTGCCATCTTGGGCCGTGTCGGAGGCCTCTTGGGCTGTCTTGGAGGTCTCTTGGGCTGCCTTGGGGCGATTTTGGAGGTTTCGTGGGCCGTCTTGGAGCGTCGGGGAGCTGAACAGGTGGGAGCGCTAAATCCTTTCAATAACCAAAAAGAAATCGATCAATTTTGCTCTTTAGGGCTCTTTTGAGACGCTTGTTGGAGGCATCTCCGGGCGTCTTGCAGGCGTCTGCGGGCGTCTGGAGGCCATTTTGAGCGGTTTGGTCCGATCGGTCGGCGACTCGGGGCTTTCTTGGACCATCTTGGGGTCAGTTGCCGGAGATCTTCGCACGCCTCTGGCCCGTTGGGCCGCCGAATTTGGCCTCTCACCGAATCGGGTGTCGCGTTTGACCTTCATGTCCTGGAGGGGAAATGAGGAGGAGGTGGAGGAGGAGGAGGAGGACTCAACTCCCTCCTGCTGCTCTCTCCTCCTCCTCGTGCTTCTCCTCCCTCCTCACCCCCCTTCTCTCTCGTCTTTCGTCGACGTCGACGACGACGACGACGACGACGACGACGACGACGACGACGACGACCCCCGAGCGCCTCTATAGCGGCGCGGTGCAGCGCGCGCGGGGGGGACCGGCAGGGTGCCGGGGACTCGGGCCAGAAGCTGCGCGGCGGAGGTCGCGGCGGTGCACGCCCCCCCCGCCGTGCCGACCTCCTCGCGCTTGCCAGCAGCAAAAAATGATGGGCCTTTTTCGACCACCACTGCCTTTTGCAGGACGTGGGAGGAGGGCTGGGGAGCTCCTCCTCCTCCTCCTCTTTCTTCTCCTCCTCCTCCTTTTTCTCCTCCTCCTCCTCCTTTTCCTCTCCCTTTCCTCCTCCTCTCCTCCTCCTCCTCCTCCTCCTCCTCCTCCTCGTTATCCTCCTCCTTCTTTTTCTCTCCCTTCTCCTCCTCCTCCTCCTCCTCCTCCTCCTCCTCCTCCTCCGTTCGCCTCCTCCTGTTCGGAGGGGCGTGGACGGCGCGCAAGCGGGCAGAGAGTCCGGGTGTTGCCAGAAGTTGGCGGCGAGCGAAGGGGGGGGAAGTGAGAAGGATAATGCCTTCTCGAAAGGCTCGGAAGCCCCCGGGCCTTCTGAGAGGCTGTGTAGGCCTTCCCCGACGACGCAACAAACATTCTCAGAAGGCGCGAAGGCTTCTGAGAAGTCCCGCTGCCTTTGAGAAGGACTTCTCTTTCTCACTTCCCCCCTCCCTCGTTCGCCGCCGAAGAAGTGTCCCTGGCCCAAAGCGCTCCCAGGATGATCCAGACGCAAGGCGGGGCTCGAGGATGAGGGCCGAAAGAGGCGCGCCTCGAGGGGCACGAGGCGCGAAGATGGCTGTTCCAGAAGGAGAGGAGGAGGAGGAGGAGGAGGAGGAGGAGGAGGAGGAGGAGGAGCAGGAGCAGGAGGAGGAGGAGGAGGAGGAGGAGGAGGAGCAGGAGCAGGAGGAGGAGGAGGAGGAGGAGGAGGAGGAGGAGTGCCTGAGGAGGGTAGACGGAGCGCTGTGCGGAAGTTTCCCTGAATTTCTTGGTGTTCGCTGCCCATATTGTAGCATCGCTGGCACTTGCTAGCGTGGTCGAGGGGGCATTTGGGAGGTTTTCTGGAGCCGCCTGGGAGCCGCTTGGGAGCTTCTTGGGAGCCTCTCGAGGGCCTTTTGGGGGCCTCCTGGGGTTTCAAAGGGGCCTCTTGGCGTCTCCTGAGGGCGTCTTAGGGCCGAGGGCTCGAAATGTTGTTTCGTGCTCCCCCTCTGGGGCTTCTCTTCGAGCGTTCTTGGAGCCCTCTTGGACCGTCTTGGAGGCCTCGTGGGCCTTCTTGGAACCCTCTTGGGCCGTTTTGGGTCCCTGTCGGAGGCCCCTGGGGCCTCTGAGGGCGATCTTTGGGGCCTCTTGGGCCGTCTTGGGGCGTCGCGATGCCGAAAAGGTGGAGACGCCAAAATCCCCCCATCACCTAAGGACAAGCAATGAATTTTGCCTCTTGGGGCTCTCTTGGGAGTGCTCTTTCAAAGCCTCGTGGGGCGTCTGGGGGCCATCTCGAGGGCCTGTTGGGGGCCTCCTGGGGCTTCAAAGGGGCCTCCTGGGAGCTTCTTGGGGCCGAGGGCTCGAAATGTTGTTTCGTGTTCCCCCTCTGGGGCTTCTCTTAGAGCGTTCTTGGAGCCCTCTTGGGCCGTCTTGGAGGCCTCTTGGGCCGTCTTGGAACCCTCTTGGGCCGTTTTGGGTCCCTGTCGGAGGCCCCCCGGGCTTCTTAGGGTGATCTCGGGGCCTCTTGGGCCGTCTTTGGGCGTCGCGATACCGAAAAGGTGGAGACGCCAAAATCTTACCAACACTGAATTAAAAACAATGAATGTTGCCTCTTGGGGCTCTCTTGGGAGTGCTCTTGAAAGCCTCGTGGGGCGTCTGAGGGCTATCTCGAGGTCCTGTTGGGGGCCTCCTGGGGCTTCAAAGGGGCCTCTTGGCGCCTCCTGGGGGCTTCTTGGGGCCGAGGGCTCGAAATGTTGTTTCGTGTTCCCCCCCTGGGGCTTCTCTTAGAGAGTTGTTGGTGCTCTCTCGGGCCGTTTTGGAGGCCTCTTGGGCCGTCTTGGAATCCTCTTCGGCCGTTTTGGGTCCCTGTCGGAGGCCTCTGGGGCCTCTTAGGGCGATCTTGAGGGCCTCTTGGGCCGTCTTGGGGCGTCGCGATACCGAAAAGGTGGAGACGCCAAAATCTCTCCCAAGCCTCAGGAAAAGAGAAAAAAATAATGTTGCCTTTGGGGGCCCTCTTGGGCGTGCTCTTGAAAGCCTCGTGGGGCGTCTGGGGGCTATCTCGAGGGCCTGTTGGGGGCCTCCTGGGGTTTCAAAGGGGCCTCTTGGCGCCTACTGGGGGCTTCTTGGGGCCGAGGGCTCGAAATGTTGTTTCGTGTTCCCCCTTCTGGGGTTTCTCTTAGAGCGTTCTTGAGGTCCTCTTGGGCCGGCGTGGAGGCCTCTTGGGCCGTCTTGGAATCCTCTTGGGCCGTCTTGGGTCCCTGTCAGACTTTAAAGTGAGCTGGGGGACACAGGGAGCAGAAGCGAGCGTGTGCCCGCGGCCGCGTCGGCTCAAGCGGCCGGCCGCCCAAATATGACTGTGTCTCACTGCGAGACACACGATTGCGATCAAGACCAAAAAAAATCTTATTGTTTAAGATGGACACCCTCTCCTACTGGGACTACTGCTACTACGGTACAACAGAGCAGGAGCTTGGCTTCGCCTAAGGCGAAGCTGCTGGTTGGTCCTCGGACTCCCAACCCCCTTCAAACTTGGTAGCGGAGCTGGCCTATGGTGGTCAGCTCTTGCTCTACTCCTCACCATCCACGGCACTATCTGGTGGACTACATACACGGTGGAACATCTGGGTGAAGTGGGTGTGCGCGGAGGAATGTATACAACTACGCAGTATCGCAAGGACACTTGCAGCGATACTTCTGCTTACGCGGAGGTATCTGACCTACGTCCTACATCCCTGCGCTACTACACTCCTGAAGTCCACCCACCTACTCCTAGTGGAAGCTTCTTCGAAGACACAATGCATGGAAACATGCGAGACGATGCGGTGCCGCCTCCACCCCCACGCAGACTTACGACTACACAACGGAAGCCCCAACCGACTACATCCGACCACGACCTACGGGGCCATTGGATTGGTATTACTATATTTGGGCTCACATGGGTTGCTATCGGGTGTGCGGTAGGACATATGCGTGGCGGAGACGACACAAGAACGACCGGCCCTCATTGGGACCCAGCCGGTCAAGTACCTTTTCGCGAATTCGTCCGCGAGGCACATGCCTGGATCAACGTGACCACAGGCAACATGACGCCCTCCCAGCAAGCTGCAGCCTTGCAGCGAGGTTTGGGAGGTCTCGCACGGACCGTAGCCATGAGAGCCCCCCCAGCAGTTATCAACTTTGGCGTGGACATAGGTGGTCGCCATACCGACGGCGTCACCTACATCATGTTCCTCTTAAGCACGAAGTTCGAGAATTTAGAGGAGGAGCGCCAACTCAACTCTGGTACAGCATTCATCGACTTCCGAGTCCATGCGGGAGAACGAATCGACCAGACGTTAGCACGCTTCGAGAAAGCCCGCTATGAAGCTGAAGCGGCAGGCTTCAACATCCCCAACTTCCAACTCTTAACAGCGATTTGATTTAGAGCTTCTGGAGTGGGGACATCGCGTGCACAGCAACTCCTGCAGCCTCTAAACCACCACATGCCGAGAGACCAGCAACAGTTTGACGCCCTATTCGAACGCATGAGGTCAGATGCTCACATGTCTGAGAGAACCCCTGGTAAGATTGGTGGTGCTGTCAGTCACGGTCACCGAACCGCGACCTTTCACGTGGAGGCTAATGCAGGGGGACCTGCTAACAACGTCTGGAATGATGATCCCCAACCAACTGAGACCACTACGCTGCTGGCTCAGAATGGTGGAACGGCTTCGGGGTCGCAAGACTCCTGGGCCCGGCTTCGGGGGCCGCCCGACGCGGCATCCCCCGCGCAAGCCATGGCCCGACTGGGCTCAGCGGGGCAACCTGCCGAGTCCGACTTCGACTCCGGTACTGACACCAATGCGTCTTCGGACGATGAAGCCGCAGCCCTTGACTACTCGGATGTGCCCACATACCTCCCTGAAGAGCAACACGTGCAATAATTATTCATATGATACCAGGAACATAAGCGCAGATGGAGGCGATTCACGCAGAAACCAGCCCGCATGGCACGGCGCATCGTACGACGAGCACTCAAGAGGAAAGGCAAGGGTCGAAGTAAGGGTAAAGGTTTGCGTCGGCGATTGTATGGTCGAGGCGCATTAGCACTCCTAGCATCCCTCACAGGGCCACAGCATGAAAAAATGTTTAAGTGCAGGCAGAAACCGCAGGCATACATCAGGAAAAGGTTAAGGACGTCGGGGAAGCCCGAAGGATGTCAATGGTAAGACTACGGAGTGCGACATATGCCACAGCACACAACACTATCGCCACGAATGCCCTCCGGGCGATGGGAGAGGCAGGGGTCCGTGGCTGAAACCGACTCTGACATACAGTATGTTGACTTGGAGTCTCTTTTAGCTGACCCTGCCGATAGCTAAGCTGCAGTTGTCAACATCATGGCTGTCAGATACCTCGGCGCCAGTATGGCCCTCGAGAATTACGCCGACGAGCTGTTCGAGGAGGTGTTCACTGGCCACAGCGATATCGATCTGGCAGATTGGCCGGGCATACCCATCGCGGGGCAATCTGCAGGTATTGAACGCGTCGAGAACTTCCACATGCCCGCCGAAGGAGATATAGACACGGGGGGGGCACCCGCGGATTCAGAAGCCATTATTCCAGCAACAGACGAGAATATACAGCTGATGTTTTATCTTCGGGCCATTGGAAGTCCGACAAACATGGAATTGAGCGACGACGACCCCTTGCGGGGAAGCCCGCGAGGCGCTAGTGATCTGTCTGAGCGCATTCAATATGGGCTTGGCCGTAATGAAGGATTACAATACATATTCGTTGTCTCGGACCGCTCTATGAGCCGCCAGAAGCGATCGGCAAGCTTCCAGGTCTGAAGGAAAAGGGATCGCGCCTACGACGATGGCGAAGGACGCGAAGATAATGATCGTCTGGCACGTCGCGGTCGGACCCCCGGTCGCTCACCAGACCGCGTGCGCGCTCGCTCCAGCGGCGCTCGCTCTAGCGGCCTTCAGCGGCCTCATCCCCCTGAAGCGGGAGCTTCTCTGGCCCCTCCATGGCAGACCAACAGACCTGAAACTCCCCCGAGGAGGGATCGTCTGCGGGAACACCCGCCTCAAGAGGATCAACCGCAAGAAGAATATCCAGAGGGTGGAACGCAGCGCCCCGCTGGTTACGCGGAAGCTGGATTGGCTCGCCAGCACAGACCCCCAGATCAGATGCAATACTGGTTAGACCAGGGTTGGACTGAGCATCAGATCCGCCACTGGCATTCTCTTCGCAATATTCAACGAGGTGACGACGGCAAGACCATTCGCTCGACAAGGACAAGACCTGTTGGAACACAAGAAAAGATTGTCAAGCGCGACCTCAAGAGAGCTACCATCGAGGAACGGAAGCTTCACCGAGGCGTTTGTTGCACGTGCCCCGAATACGCCGACCACAGGCCCGGCTGCCCCATGAGACGCCCATCAAGAAGCCCGAACTTTAGGAGAACACCGTGGGCTTGGTCTCATGGTGATGGTCGGGGTTACTGCACCGATCCTAATAAAACGGCACATAAGAGGCAGTTGACGGAAGACGATTACGAGCAAGCAACAGTCAGTGACATATACCAATACATTCAGGTATAGAATTACTTTTCACCTTCTCATTATTTGAAGCAGTTCAACGCGATGGGCACTGAAATCAGAAGAAGACGACCAACGAGGAGCAGATGAAGATGAAGATGGTGAGATGGCCGAAGAGGTAGACCCCACTGAAGAAGCTCCCGAAGGGCACGCCTCAGACGATTCGAAACGAACACCCCAATATATCCTGTGTACGCCGTCGCAGCAGATCCCGGAAGATGGATTGCCTACCGCGCTGGAGGTGTAGGTTGGTCACAGACCACAATCGAACAGAGGCATAGTTCTACCAAGTATTTCTTTTCCTGGAAGCAAGAGGCCACTATCCATAATCTGGCCCTCAGAACTCCAGCTGGCACAGACCTGAACCCTGACGGGGACCCCGTGCGATATGGACCATGGGCGCCGGCAGGGGCAACGGCTAAGGCAGCTCCCAAGCCGAGCCGAAGCCTGATCCGCCTATTGATATTTCCCCATCTTCGGATTCGTCGAGCCCGTCGCTTGGACCCGATCAGCTCAGACCACCGCCCAAGCAGAAGAAGAGGAAGAGCCCAGATGATCCTAACCCTGGAGACAGCAAGCAGCGACGACCTGCGGGGCAACCTGCTGATAGACGTCGATCCAGAGGACCAGCGGTGGCTGCCGCAGCAGCTGCGTTCCAAGGCACCAGCGCACCTACTCCGAAGGGCCCTGTACCACGTCGAGGCCCTACACCGGGTCGGACGCACAGGACTGGCTGGATGCCGACACTGGAGGGATCATCAAGGGATGCTGCTCCAACCCGGCGTAGCACCGACAAGAAGTTCTTGGAGACCACATCAAAGGCACCAGGGGCAGCTCCCAAAGATAAGACAGCCGAGCACCGCAACCTCAGGGAGAAGAAACACCAGGACTTTGACATCAGCACCCCGCCACGGACTCCTCGGACGCCTAAGGGAACAGCAGGCGCTGCCTCATCATCGGCAGGCGCCCGTGCACCCGCAGCATCGGCGACTGCCCAGAGCTCAGCGGGGCAACCTGCTCAGAGGTCTGAAGAGCAACCTGCTCTTACTTTGGAGATGCCCGTCGAATGCCGACAGTATTGGGATTGTTTACGCACTCCCAATGGTACGAAGATCAACCCAGCATACCATCCTCAACTTGATGACGGGTCTGATCGATACATTGCGGTGAAATGCGATATTCAGGATACCGCCATCCTTGCCGACAAGGACGCTCATGCGCGCCAGATGGCACGCAACATTTTGCGTAAACGCCCGCGCTCACGCGCGATTCAGAGAAGGGCGACTTGATTGGGAGCCTTAACGCAGATATTAAAGGCCCAAGGTTGAGCCATGAGGAGCAGCGCCACTGCTCAGAGTGGCTTACGACTGCTCTTCGCCATAAACCATTTCATACTAATTTCTTCTCTGATAGGTTCCTGCGAGCAGCACCGTCCTTCGATGAATTCGATGGATGCGTTGAGCTCTCCGAGTTGCTCGGCCACTGGCCACCTGAGGGATATGATCGGTGTCATCACAAACGCCTGGAGGCTGCGCGCCGGCGGCTCGGGAACCGCCACTGGGCAAACCAGGCTGTAGCTGTGTTGGACCTGATTGGCATGGTCGACAATGCTGGAATGCAAAAGAACAGGCTGCAGCACAACAAGTGCCAGTACGCCTCTGAGGCGCACGAGACGTATTTCATCCGCCCAAGCAACGGACACAGCAGTCCTGGGATAAAGTGCCCTGAATCATTGTATATGAGAACCACAGATTTGACTGTTCCAGGTGCACCTTGTTATTTTATTCATGGTACTCAGTTGGCAAACAGCCTGAATATACTTAGCATTGGACTGCAATGCCGCGCTGACGACACCAGCTAGAAGAGGGGCAGACATTTTGGTCATGCTGGCCCATATCTACCGGGCGACACTAGAATCCAGTCCGGCCTGCGCGTTGACTCCGAGGTATTGGTTATGGTTGGTTTGAAGAACTTGCTTCGGGACAATATGTCGACTTGGCGCACGGCAAATGATATCATCATGTCACCAGGTCGGAACGGCAGAATTCCTCCGACTCACATCGTTCAGCTGATAGGTATTCTGCCCAACGAACATTGCAGGTGCAACCTTGCGGGACACATGGATCAATCCCTTGTACCTGCGGGATAACAATCAGCTGTATCCGGGTAGTGATCTTTCTATCGAAAGGATGTACGAATTTCGGAATGATGCATCACCGTTGAAAGATTGGTTTATCCCAAAGACCATCTAAAACTCTAAAATTTGAAGTGTCCCGAACCGACGCCCATCCAGGGAGTCGAGTTCTCAACGGTGTTCATGCTACAGGATATGTATCAAGCGGGGACACCTGCAGGGGATCTGATGGATCTTGGATTCAGGCTCAAAGTGCGGACGTGACAGGTATGACTTCAAGTGGCATTACTCCCACCGACACGCTATACGCCAACGACCCGTGGCGCGCTCAGGTGCAGCAGCTGCCAGTACCTGCAGGACAACCTGCGTCGTTCGAACCTTTGAGCAGAGCCACAGCTCCATGTGGGACTCCACAGAGTGCTGGGAGCACCAATAGCCTGCAGGCAAGGCTCCAAAGCATTCGGATGGACCCGCAGCTCCACCAGGCTTTGCAGGCGACATCACCATTCGCATCGCCGCGTCCACATGCGGGGCAACCTGCTTTTCCTGATCACCACGCTGCACAGAGGACCGAGAGCTAAGTTGGTCAGCAAGAGTGGATGTACCGGCAGATGTGCGAAGCTGCTCAGAGCATGCGTAGGGGCGGCATCGACCTCCCTAGCGCCAACTGGACGCCGCCTTGGGAGCATGTTCCGGACCCGAATCCATCACCGGACGAACCCAATCGGTTTGGATACGTGCCAGCATTTTCAGCCATCCTACATACGATCCGACAGCTGCAGAACGCCCCACAGCAGCACCGATGGACCTCCCATTGTATCCTGACTATCACGCTCAGGTAAGTGGTACTCCTCGTGTGGGCACGCAGCCGGAAAACCCGTATGTACGAGCGACGGCCGACGATTTCTACCAGTCTCAGTTAACGCGCGGCTTTGGCTACACGCCAGGCGCGCCGGGCCAGATTCCTCATTATGGATATTTGGCCGCCCCTATGGATTCAGATGTGCAGCAGCAGGCCCCAGGCCTGGTAGCGCCATCATCCGTGGGGGAGCTGCGCCCAGAGATTCTGACCACTCATGAGGCGCAGCAGCCAACATTGCGATGCAATCGGCCCGCCAGCGTCGCAATCATGAGCGTCAGGCAAACAGGATGCTGGGCCGCGCGGGGCAATCTGCTACTCCAAATACAGCCGGGACACTTGAAATTAACCCGGCAACACTTGCAGCGATGCAGCTACCGTCGGTCCCACCGATTCGATATGAAGTTGGCGAAACCACTCTGGAGCGCCATCAGGCCATCGGCAACACCGCCAACCATCAGCGACGGTGACTTTAACAAGTGTGCCATTTGCCGGGATCACTTCATGCATCACGACGAGGTCTGGAGGCTTCAGCGTGGTCACATATTCCATGCACAGTGCTGGGAGCGAGGTGCACGTGCCCATGTGGACAGACAGTTGGCTGGCAATATGGAAGGTACCGCAACTGAGGCACCCTGCGTCATCTGCAGGGGCGCTGGTCGAATCACAGCTGAGTTTCATTATGCCCTTGCTGGAGATCAGGATGCACTGGATCGCCATGGAGAAATACTCCGAGGGGCTAACGAACTCAGGGACCTTCGCGAAGAGCTCGACCGCGTCACGGCGATGATGATGAACAACACGGCAGCCCCTACAACGACACCAGCGTGGCAACCTGCGTCATCAGCCAACGCGGGGCAGGCGACGGAGGCCACCGCGCCTGCTGTGGATGCGCCCATGCCATTAATAGCGGAGGCCGCCAACAATGCAGGGACACCTGCTGCAACCGCACCTGCCGCCGTGCCGGTCAACGACATGTGGTTGAGGCGTATGGAGAGAGCCACCGACAGGATCGCTCCGTGGCTTCAGTCTCCACATACATACATGCCGCACGGGCGCGACACGCGCCCGCGCAGTCAGCGCAGGACAGAGAGCCCGGCGAGCGCGCGCAGTGGCATTAGTGCGATATCCGAACGCGACATACTACACACTGTGTTAATGGTAAATACAGATGGTCAGATGGGCATGCGTGCGGACGAGGATACGCTCATGAACATGCCTACCACGTCTGCATCACGCCCATACACGCATGACGAGTATCCTACGGCCTGGATCTTTGAGAAGAACCCCACTACGGAAGAGGAGGCTCGTGGATACATGAACGTTTCACATCGCTGTCAAGAAACGATTGGGTGTTGGAGCAGAGGCGCCGCAGGGGCATGTATGGTACGGCGCTGTCTGAAGTGCGAGGATTATTTGGAGAACGCCATGAGTTGGCTCTGGCAGCAAACAGTGGAACAATGGTGGATGGCATGTTGACAGTCCTTCTGGACATTGGCAGCAGCATCAGCATCATGGGTTTAAAGACGGCACAGACATTCGAACAGGTATCCCGTTCCCACGGACACGCCATCAAGAAGCTGAACCTGACGAAGAGGCTCTACGTGTCGGGAGTGGGACATGGTGCCGCGGTATGTGGTAAGTCCTTGCACTGCAAGATTGCGTGCAAGCAAAGGGGGGACCCGGCGGGGACACTTGCTGTGCCGAGACTTGATACCTACCCAGGAAATGTGGCTGGGGGTCCAGGGGGGAACCTCCATGCTATTTTGCGTTTGAGGAGCATGTCCAATATGAAGACTATCCTGATCTTCGAGCAGGGGCACGAGAAGATGATCATCCCTGGCTCTGAGATGCACAAGCGTCTACTTGGAAAGGGTGCCAGAGTGCTTGATATGATGAAAACGCCTGCTGGGCATCTGGCACTCAAGGTTGACGAGTACGGGACTGCAACTGAGGATAAAGGACCAATGTCGCTTACTATTACGGCCAATCCTCAATGCAAGGATGACCCGCTACTTGTCAAAGGGGCATCTGATCCAGAGCCAGCCGCGGGGACACCTGATGCGAGTGATGCCCATACATATGATGTCACAGGATACCAAGGGCATCAGCTTCTCCATCAACGAGGAGACGCTCGCTTTCACGACCCAGTCTTTGGTGAATAACACTTTGAAAACCTGGCATCGCAGGAATGCGTCCTTCGGGACTAACCCTACCTCGGCCGACCAGGACTTCGCCTTGCGCAACTTGCAGGCGAAGGTATATCAGGCCATTTACGAGGAGGGCACAGAGTGGACGCCGCCCATTGCACAGGCAGGGACACCTGCGCAAGTGGATGATGCCGCTGAGAAGTTTGATATCTGTACTTCGAGAAGTGGCTCTGCAGCGCAGCATGGCACGGGCATTTGGACGCCACCATCGCCATATGAGTGACGGGGGCAGGCGCGTGCCACGGCCGCCAGCGCTTGCTCAGACAGGCCGACCACTCAGGTGGTGTCATCAAGTGCGGGGAAGCCTGCATTCTTTTCTCAGGCGCCAGCTGTGCGCGCCAGGGACAGTGGCAAGCCCGGCTGCGCGGCTGCCACGGATAGTTGTGGACCGAGCTGTGTGGCCGCTGCAGAAATATAATAATGCTTATCGCATCATTCTCATTCTCGCGCATTTGTAATTGAGGATATACGGACAGCTTGCGCTGAATTCCGAGCCCGTGGTTATATGCGTGACCGTATTACACATACAGAGGTCATGACCTCCACTGGCACACAATATTTGGGTGCTTTACTCTCGGGAGATCTGTCATGGGTGGCAACACCTGCTGATAGGCACGAGACTGCCTGGAAAGCGGGCAGGACCACACTATCAACGCATCCCAAACTTGATGACTAAGGCTCGGGCTCTGCGCGTGACTATTGTGCTTGTGGGACCACCAGGATACTTCTGGAAACAGGGTCCCATACGGGACGCCATTGAAGATCTTGACTTGCAGGCCATGCGTACGCGATTATGCCATTTCGGTCTGAGATACGACCGCTCTAGTCCGTTGCCAAGCGGATCGCATCTGCAAGTGGCAACTACTTGTACGCGCATCCCGACAAATTTGTGGAGGTGCACGTGTAAAACAGCAGGGAAACCTGCACAACTTACTGAGCATGCCCTGGACTGGCATGGACAAGGGGCTCAGAAGGCCAAATGGCGCAACAACACGCTAGCTATCCTGACTGCAAGATTGCTTGATCAAATGGATTTACACAAGACGCAGAGAAATCACAGAAGTGCTGTACACCTTAGCATCCACACACGAGTGGATAAGGGAGTTCGAACTTACGTTCAGTCTCGAAAGAATGGCCCTGAGTGGGGCCATGTCGTCAGACGGGCAACGACGAACCTGGATGACAATACGACCATACAAGACACCAAGATCCAGGACCAGCCTATCGGGTACAACTACAATGCACCGTTACCGAATGGTGTGACCAACATTCGTATTCGATGTTACTGGCAGCAGCCCAAACCGGCTCTCATCGGACACGGGAACCCACGTCCACGCCCTCGGCGAGTTGCGATCGTCGGCGACGACCGCCCCCCTCCCCCTTCGATTGAGCGTGCTCCCCTCTATTCCTGAATTCCCGACACTCGGTTCACCTGATGTTGCGCAACAGACTGAACAGCAGACAGCACTACCGACCGATGCCCGAATCAAAGAAGAAAAACAGAAAGCAGACAACGAAGCGGGCATCAAGCCACGCAAGATACCCAAGATAGTCGAAGAAGGCAACGGTGACTGCGGAGATGACCCTAGAGGACTCGGACGTGGCGCGTATTATACCGACCTACCTCTTGACCCCGACACGGAAAGCGATGATGCAGAGGAAACTTTCATCACATTACTTGTGGGGCTACTTGCTGAATCCTACGCAGACGTATTCTCCATAATCCCCACCCTGTGCCATGGACGTCGCAACAAGGTGGACATGTTGGAATTATGCGGAGGAAGTGGAGGTATATCGCAGCTAGCATTCAGCCGAGGTTTGTCCTCAGGGGGAAACCTCGGCAAACGCTCCTTTGTTTACCTTGGAAACAAAGATGTCCAGGATGCTGCGATGCATTACCTAGACGTTTGTTTTGTCCACGCTGTCCTGCTACAACCCAGCTGCAGAACGACGGGACTACCTATCTATTTGAACGCCCAGGTCAAGTACGATGCCTGGCATGAGCACCACAAAAAAGATCTGCCGCATATTAAGTTTTGTAGTAAGTTGCTACACGTCATAACGATCTTCGACGATTTTATTTTCGAGAACAACCAGTGGGCACTTGGGTGGACCAGATACCACCATGGACTGCATTGGCCAAAAGCAAGGGCACTTGCAAGGTGAATACGGACCAATGCGCTACCGGCTTACGCGATTCCCACGGGGTACTGATACGGAAACCGACCGAGATCATGGCCAACCACCGCTTTCTATTTCCCCCTCTTGAACGAAGACGATGTGCTGGTCATCATCAAGCTGCGTCGGTGTGTAACAGAGAACTGCCCATGGCTGCACAGTACACTCCAAAGATGCAGTCGCTCTTTGTCGATGCAGTTCAGATCGCACACGATCTCTTCCAGGTAAACCGTGATCCCTTCCATGGACACCCTTATTCTTCCACCGCGTTAGTCGCCAACGTGAGAGGATATGATTTGGACGACCCGACTCTCCCTCGGCAACCCGACGGCTCGATCGCGAGACCACCTTCGGGAGGGCCCGGGTGTCCCGCATGCGCGGACAATGTTAACATGCGCTCTCCTTCGCATGACAAAAATCCTAGGCATTGTAGGTGGTACGATAAGGAAGACCCCCATTGGGAGTGTCCGAGCTGCAAGAAGAACTACGGCCAGAACAAGCCTGGACATGCACTAACCCCTGGCAAATGCAAGTTCGCCAAACCCTGGAAGCTGCCTAACAATCATGGACAAGTACCACCGGCTCCTGCCGAACCGGCAGCAGGACCTAAACCACCGGCTCCTGCTGAACCAGCAGCACCACTACCCGAGGCGCCAGCCGCACCACCACTCACGCGGCGAAGAGCACCAAGACGCGGCTCTAGAGCCAGACCTACAGCGGGCGCAAGCAGTCACGATATTACAGTAGGCAGACATGCTGCTGAACTTGCTGCAGGGCAACCTGCCTCGAGTGGAGCTGGGAGCTCGGATGACCATCTCCGACTGCCACAGGTTAGAGTCAGACGTGGCCGACAGCAAGGTGGAGATGCACCTCCTCCGCCACTGGCGGGTAGCCCTGTTGCACGACCAGGACTTCAAGACTGGTCACGGTTCGACGTACAAATCAGTCTACACACTTTACGAAGCCTTGACCCAAGCGTGGTAACACGCAAGTTGCGGAAGCTACACTTGCGCTGGTTCCATGCGAAAGAGCTTAAGACGAGACTCATCTTAACTAAGATAGGTCTGGATAACGTCAGACTCAACCTGGTTAAAGGTGTCTGCGACACATGTCGGGAGCGCAGGGCTTGGGACGAGCCTGGGCATGCAGTTATGCCCTCCACTGCACTGCCTGGGAAATCTAACGAAGAAGTATAATGTGACCTGATGTTATACAAACAAGAACACTAGATCTCTCATATCATCGACCGTTGTATTCGATATGCTACTGGAACGGGGGTACCAGACAAGACGACGACCCGTATCCTGGATGCATATCATTAGTGTTGGATGCAGTTTGGACCTGCAAAGGTACTCTACTCCGACGGAGAGGGCGCCATCAACAACGGCATTGCGAAAGCAGACTTCAAGGCAAAGGGCGCTGAACTCGGAATACGTGCGCGTGGACAGCACGCTACGACGATCGGAGCCAGAAACGGCAGATTACGCCATCTACTTCATGACATGGAAGCTGAATTCAACAGGTTGGACATACCTCTTGTTCACGACTGCTACACGAGGCCTTGTTTGCCGCCAGCGCGTTCATTTCCTACAACGAGGTGTCTCCATACAACGCTCTGTTTGGACGGCAACCAGCAATGCTTCCTGACTTGCCCGTGTTGGGCCACGAGCAGCCGACGGAAACGTCGGATCATTCTCGTGAACAGACGATACGCAAGGTACGCATTGAAGCTATCACACAGGCCACAGCAGTAGCTAAGACCATTCGTGCCTTACGAACTAAGACAACTGCTAACGGTCAGCATTACTACGATGAAGGAGACTCGGTCGATTATCAACGCCCCACAACCACAAAGGACGACCGGGGAGGCTGGAACGGCCCATTCCCAGTCGTAAAGAACGATCCCGAAAGGGGTCAAGTCATTATTCGAGTGGGCAATCGCGATGTTCAGGTACAATACGGCGATGCACGACATGCGCTCTATGTCGAAGCACGAATCGTCAGAGAAATTGGCTCCGACAACACTGCGCTACGGACAGTGTTGACGTTCGTGGCCAGTTTACCAGTGCGGAGACCTGCTATGACATTCGGCTATGTACCGACCAGGAAAGGGGCGCTTCAGATGACGTGTGCAAGCCGTCTATCTCCTAAGGTACACTTAGCTTTACAGTACCCGATCAGAAACTACTTCCGCATCGAGAACGTAGTTTCTGTCAGGTTAGTTAAGGGTATCCATAAGCTACCTCCGGTCGCTTACGCTGACAGCTGCACATTGGCCCACTATGACAACGACGCGAATCCCGGATTCCACTACTATGAAGCAGAAGGCACCGCACTGAACATACACGGCATAACTGGATCAGCACATTCGAGGATCATCCAGTGCCACAAGCCCACCAAACGTCACGCAGGTTTTGACCAGGACATGACAAAGTTTGAGGAATTAGCGGACGCACCGACACCGGATGGAACCGCAAGAGAAGCCTCAGAAGCCGAACCACCACATGATGATGGACGTCTACGATTTCCGAGGAATCGAAGGCCGATCTCGAGTCACATATCATGGAAGTGCGGCATGCAGAACTACTGGATGAAAAGAAACTGCTTGAGGCAATTCCACCACAGGACCTTTTCACAATACCCACGCAGATGGTTCCAGACCAAAGTGCGCTGAGCACTCTAGCTGATGAAAAGCGGGGACACTTGCCTAAGTGGGGACGCACACGCGACTCCGACACCGAGGCAGCGCATCACGTCTTAATGTGTTGTTTGGTCGAAGACTGCAGCTACGGACTGGACTCAGGAAAAATTTGACAATATGTAAAACTCTGCTTTACGGCAGAAATGTCAAAGGTAGCCCTGTCCGAACAACAACACAAGATACTAGATGCCGAGCGACCTCTATGCGAGTACATGTTACCGCCGCTGCAAAGCGAGCGGTGGTCGTCAAGGGAGACGACGTCCTCGCGAAAGCTGACGTCCGGGCGAATCCCGAGAAAGTATCTAAAGTTCTCTACACTGAACTAAAGACATGGTTTGACAATATGTGTTTCGAAATGCAAGACATACCTAAAGCGTCAAACGTCATGACTTCGAGGTACGTGAACAAATAAAAGTTTGTGGAGAACGAGAAGGGCGAGATGAAACGTACCATCAGATTACGTCTAGTACTCCAAGGCTCCATGGATCTCGAAGCCTTCGACGTAGAAACCTGTTCGGGAACAGCGCGGCGGCCAAACCAGAGACTACTTGCAAGCACGGCAGCGTGCAAGAAGCAATGGATCATTGCTTCCCTCGATATCAACACGGCCTTCCTGAAAAGGGTTGACCCACCAGGAACTTGCTGAGGCAACTGGCGAAAAGGAACGCGTGGCGTGTTTTACTTTGCCGCCTGGATCGGCCACGGCGCTTCGGATTCTCCCAGGCTTCGAACACTACGAGGAGTCTTGCAGTGCCTGAGACTAGGCACTGGCACCAAAGACGCACCGCGAGCTTACTCACTAAATCTCAGGAGGACCACGCGAGGTTTTGGTCTCCGACCCACGTCCTACGACGAGGAGTTCGAGACGAGCAGCAACCTGTTTGCGGCCAAACTTGTTGATGATATTAATATGGCCGGCACTGAGGACACCATGGACAAGCATGTCAAGTGCGTAGAAGACACCTTTGGTAAGTGTAAACTCGACAAGCACACATACACCAACTGTGCTGTGAGATATACCAAGGATGAGGACGGCAATGTTACTTTAGACCAAGACGGAAACATCAAGCAGCTCCGTCCTATACAGCATCCTGAGCTTACTGGCGCCGACGCTGACGCTCAGGCATCCAAGATGGTTGCAGACATGTTCGTGAGCTTCAGGGTTGCGCTGGCGTATGCATTAATCACCCAGGTGCGGTTGATGGTGCATGTTGTATCTCTAAAACGTGTCCAAGAACCGATCAATATTCGAGCGCGACGACTGAACGCGATCACCAGGAAGCTGCAGGCCTGCCCCAAGAAGATCGTCTATTAGGCTATGACCCCTACGGGCGAGGTTAACCTGCACAGCGACTCAGGATACCGACGCCTGAGTGGAGACGCCGATGACGACGTCACAGGCTACGGTATTCGCGGGGCAAGCCTGCTACGGCGGTGAAACACGCCATCCGGTAAACCTGTCGTCCACTTGATCGATGCGCACAGCAAGTCTCGCCGCTTGCAGGTCCGCTCGAGTTATTCAGCAGAGACACGAGCAGCAGCCCATAATTCGGAGGACTGCTATCCTACGATTGTGACTCTGCACGAGCTTCACGCGGGGCCGCTCACGCCCACTCAGTTGAAAGACATACTTGAGTTGGGTGGCCTGAGCATCAACGTCACTTTGACCATAAATGCTGAGTCTGTTTTCAAGTCCTTGTCAAGCAAAGACTTGAAGAAGCCGACTGAGTGCACCCTTTTAGGACACATCAGTTGGATACGACAGATGATGGAGCGTGGAATCGTGCACAGTATTCAGTGGTGCGACACCCGAGATATGACTGCGGACTGTCACACCAAGGGGAGCATCGACAGAGAGATGCTCCTGAAGCTCATGGGAGGTATACAGGCCATCAAACATGACCTAAACAGTTACTCCATACCGGGCCGGCCAGACATCTGGTCCTGTAGCCGCCTGAGGAGTATCTTTTAGTACGGAGTCGTACAGGCAAGGCAACTTGCGTGCGGGTCCACCTTCCTTATGGCCCGCCCTCTGTTCTGTCCTTTCGTATATGATTTGTTGCTGCACCTGCTGTAAGAGGGGCGGCGGACTCACGCTTCGTCTCCCTCCCCCCCCCCGACTCTAAAGTGAGCTGGGGGACACAGGGTGCGGAAGCGAGCGTGTGCCCGCGGCCGCGTCGGCTCAAACGGTCGGCCGCCCAAATATGACTGTGTCTCACTGCGTGACACACGATTGCTATCAAAACCAAAAGGGTCTTCCTATTGCTTAAGATGGCACATCCTCTCCTGCTGGGACTATCGTTACTACGGTACAACAGAGCAGGAGTTTGGCTTCGCCTAAGGCGAAGCTGCTGGTTGGGCCTACCAACCCCTATTCAAACTGTCAGAGGCCTCTCGGGCCTCTTAGGGCGATCTTGGAGGCCTCTTGGGCCGTCTTGGGGCGTCGCGATGCCGAAAAGGTGGGAACGCCAAAATTTCCCCAAAACCTAGGAACAAAAAAACAATGATGTTTGCCTCTTGGGGCCCTCGTGGGAGTCTCTTGGGACTCCTTGGCGGCGTCTTGGGGGGCGCTTGGAGGCCTCTGAGGGCGGGAGGGGGGGTAGTCGATTGCGGCTCCTCCTCGGCGGCCACGATCCTCGTGAGGGGTGTCGAAAAAGGGCCCTCCCCTGGAGTGCTCTGGTGGCTCCTCCCGGGCTTCTGCCGGGGTATTTTTCTTCCGGGGACCCCCAGGGGCCGCCCCGCGCGCGCTAAGTTGAACTATTGTACAGCAGTGACCGGAGACCTTAGCACGCCCCTGGCCCGTTGGGCCGGCGAGTTTTGTGGTGGGGGAGGGCAGTGCACGTCCTCCTCCTCCTCCTCCTCCTCCTCCTCCTCCTCCTCCTCCTCCTCCTCCTCATCGTCATCATCATCATGACCATCGTCATCCTCTTCCTCCTCCTCCTCCTCCTCCTCCTCAGCACCCCGTGCAGGATACCGAAACCCTGCCAGACGACACTTGGCGTTCTGCCACGCCTCAACGTGCAAGGGGGCATGGTGGCGGATCCTCTGCCCGTCGCACGTCGACAGCGCGCTGATGCTCAAAACTTTCTTCTTGTGCTCTGATGAGCGTCGCAGGTATATGAGTTCTATCGTAACTGGAGCTTCAGTGCTGAAGCGACATGTGGTCTTCATCTTGCGGGTAAGTGGGAATTGCACTTTCAAACTTCATTTCGATGAGCATTGGCATTGGGTTTTTGTGGATTCAATTATTCCTGGTACTGCCCCCTGGATGAAAGAAGTCTCGCTCCAAGAACTTATCCAGAGGCCACTCGTTGCGACCAAGGGGAATTATGACAACAAGGAGGGAGAAGACAATACGCCGATCTTTTCAGCTGACGATGGAAAGGGAGTCCTGAGTATACAAGGCATCCTTCTACAGCATCTGCAGGTCATTGTCAGCACCACGAAATATAGTCAGGCAGAATATTCGAAGGGGGTGCAGGAAGTTACGAAGAGGAACAAAGATCGCGCAGGAAAGTTCGACCTGCTGTTCAAAAAAGAAGGCTCTCCAGCTATCCAGACACTCTGGCAGCGCCTGCTGGATGAGCTTGTGTCTGACCAGCGCCTGGAAAGTAAACGCTGGCTGCCAGAGGCCCTCAAGCATTTGGACGCACACTCGAGCACGCTCGAGAGTGTTGGACGATTTCTCTCAGAAGCAGTGGTAGCAGTATTCAAGGAGTTGCTGCCATTAGTGGACCAGAATGACAACCTACAGCTTGCAGTCGACCCGGACCTGGCAGAGCTTTGGGCGCAGCTCATGGGCACGAAATTCATTACAGGTTCTCCGGGAGGCGGGCAGTGCACGCAAAGTTTGGGGCAGCCTCTTGCTGCACGAATGGTGAGGGTTGGACAGCCAGCCCCTGGCGGTCGCGGCGACGCTCCTCGGCCTGAGCAAGGACCTGTGCAGTCACTGCAGGAGACCGTCGAGGAATTGCATGTCGACCCTTCGCGCAGCATACGCTTCCCATTCTCGTCAATTTTCTGTGGGCGCATTTTCAGCTTCAGGGCCCAGGCTGACCGCCTTCAGAAGTTCCTCGCGGAGGTTTGTCCAGCATTGACGGTTCTGACGCCGAAGCAGTTGAGGTTACTTGCAGAGGACATGCTCGCCAGTGCTTTTCCAGATGCAGCTCCACCAGCCTTGGAGGTGATGTTGAAATTTCTGCACGCGGGTGGGGCACTGGATGGTTGTGCAAGTTTGTGTGGTTCAAGAGGCTTCCGCCATTCCGCCGACCCCCAGACGAAGTGAGTAGCCCTTGAAGTTGTTAGGGCGAGGTAGGAGCTTGAATGTCTTTCATGACTACATGGGTTTCAGCTGTGTTGGCCGAATGGTACTTGGGCCTCTCATGGCATGCGTGGGTATTCCTGCAGGGTCTGGTTAGGAGGAGGAGGGGGGACAGGGTGAGGAGTGAGAAATCTGGAGACCACGAATGAGGACGGCATGGAGGTATCAGAGAGGGAGGCGGAGGAGGAGGAGCAGGAGGAGGAGGAGAAGGAGGAGGAGCAGGAGGGGAACGCACGCTCGAAAGGTCCACCAGGACAGGGGAGATGTCCACTTGTAAGAGCTTTTGGGGGCCTCGAGGGTACTTTTGGGGGGCGTCTGCAAGCTTCTTGTGGGCCTGTTGGGGGCCTCTTGGGGGGTTCTTGGGCGCATGCTGGCGGTCTCGGGGGTCCTCTTGGGGCGGGGGGCTCGCAATATCAACTCGAGTTGCCTCTATGGGGCCACCTGGGGGCACTTTCGGGGTTCTTATGGGCCGTCTTGGGGCCCTCTCGGGCCGTCTTGGGGTCCCCTCGTGCTGTCTTGAGACCCTCTTGGGGGCCTTTTGGGCCGCTTTGGAGTGATCCTGCGGGCCTCTGAGCCGCCGTGGACGCTGTTCAAACCAAACAGGCACACATGCAAAAGAATACATGCTTTTTCAAGGATTGGGACGACTGTTGCTTCTTGGGACCCTCGTAGGGGTCCTTTTGGAGCCATCTTGGGGCATCTTCGAATCCTCTTGGACTGGTCTTGAGGCCATTTTGCGCCTTCGGGGGGATTCCTCCGCTTAGAACCCATCTTGAGCCAGCTTAGATCGCATCTTGCGTATGTTGGAGGCCACGGAGTAAAGAGTTGAACGCTCCGGAGGCCCTGGTGGTGCGTTGCCGAGCTCTGGCCCCCACCCCCCTCCCCCTCTAACGGGATTCTAGACCCCAGGGGAGGGGGACAGCCAATCATCTCACGGTTTTGCACCCCCAGCAAGCAGGGTTCGGCGGATTTCTTCTCGGGTCAAGACCGTTTGTTGGTGCATTTGTGTTCGCTGGTGTCAGAGATCGGAGAAGAAAGTTGTCAGCAGGCGTGGCTAAAAGTCGAGCATGTTGTGGAGCATTGGCTGAAGATGAATAGGGCCGCCACCAGCTGGAGCAACAAGGATAAAGGGGAGAAGTGGCCCATGCCTGATGCTGGGTCTGAGGGCGTTCTTGATGTCGCTTTGCCTGCGTGGCTTCTGCTGGCGAGCATTTTGCAAACCACGCTGGAAGCAATGTTGTCACACGTGGCAGGGAACGACGGAATCGCCAGGATCCGCGAGATGTCAAGCTCGTTTCGCAAGCTCTGGCAGAGCGCCGAACCTGCAATTGCAAAGATTGCAGGGGACCGCGATGACAAGCAATCGTCAAGCGAATTGGAGCGACAGCTGCAGAACATCCACGACACGATTATGCAGCAGTGGCCTTTCTTGGACTACGCTGTTACTTTGCGGTGCCAGCTCGATTCAGCAAGCGTCGATACTCAAGCAATTGTATCATGCTATTTGGAGGATCTCAAGGACAAGGGTTCGGAACGCCCGCCGCTCTTCGACTGCCTCTTGAAGTTCCTGTGCGATGTCGCATGCGGAGCCCCTACACGGGACGCAGCTATAGTTTCCAATAGTATTGCCTCTATCGCCAGACTTGTCCTTGGACCTCCACGTAATGTGTTGCAGGCTTCTGGTTCTGCTCCTGGCACTGGGCACGCCGAATTATCAGTTGCACACGAGGCTCTCGCAGAAGCAAAAAGCTTGCTGGATCTTGTGGTGGGGAGTCACCCGTGGATGATAGTTGGGGAAAATCGGGTGCTTCATCTCGGATGGGCCTTGCCAGCCCACAGCAGCATCTCCCCGAAAGCCGGGCAGTTGGAGTTGACTTACGCAGCCGCCAGTTGTTTCATGGCCCGTTTTCTCGATATATTTGATTCTTTCCTTCGTAACAATTGGGCAATTGCAGTCCAGATGGGTGATTTGATCACGCAAGCTTGGGCTCGCGTGCCTGGGTACCAGGGCATTCCTGCTGAGTTGGCAGCGTGGGCAGGAGGTTGCGGCGAAGAGGGGCCATTGGCGCAGCTGCTCGCACAGACTTGGGCTGACCGGTTGAGCTCTAATGCGAGCGCCCATGGTCTGAGCTGGGCCATTGAAAAGCTCAGGCTTCTGACGACGGAACCGCCTGCACAGCCTCACGCGGCGAGGCAACAAGATGGGACGCGGAACATTAGGAAGTTGTTCGTGGTTGCAACGTTGAAGTATTTGTTGCAGGTCTCTGCTGACGCCATTGTACTAGCAGCTGCCGATGGAGAAGATGAAGACGAGGGAGCCCATGTAGGCGAGGAAGGCTCAGAGTTCCCACGGAATGCGACAGAGGATTTATCCACCCAGGATGCAGCTGTCCTCTCACCGGTACTGCGCGAGCTTGTGCTCTCAATCAATCTGCACGACCGACAGCGCGCGCCAGGTCTCGTATAGAACCCCGAGGGTAGGTCTACCTTAGGCCTACCCCTCGGCCTACCCCCTAGGCCTACCCCCTAGGCCTATCCCTAGGTCTACCCCTAGGCCTACCCTAGGCCTACCTTAGGCCTACCCCTGTAGGTCTTCCCCTAGGTTTACCCCCTAGGCCTACCCTAGGCCTACACCTGACCCTAAGTCTACCCCTAGGCCTACCCCCTAAGCCTACACTAGGCTTACCCCTGGGGCTACCCCCTAGGCCTACCCGAGGCCTACCCCTAGCATATAGAACCCGGAGGGTAGGCCTACCCTAGGCCTTCCCGTAGGCCTATGCCCTAGTTCTACCTCTTAGGCCTACCCCCTAGGCTAACCTCCTAGGCCTACCCCAGGCCTACCCCTAGGCATACCCCCTAGTCCTACCCTAGGTCTACCCCTAGGCCTACCCCCAAGGCCTACCCTAGGTCTACCCCTAGGTCTACCCCCTAGGCCTAGGCCTACCCCCTAGGCTTACCTCCTAGCTTACCCTAGGCCTACCCCCAGGCCCTCCTAGGCCTACCTCCAAGTCTACCCTAGGCCTACCCCTAGGCCTCCCCCATAGGCCTACCCCTGGGCCCACCCTAGGCCTACCTCTAGGCCTACTCCCTGGGCTTCCACCCTACGTCTACCTTAGGCCTATTCCCTAGGCCTACGCCCTAGGCCTACCCCTAGGCCTACCCTAGGTCTACCCCTAGGCCTACCCCCCAGGGCTTACCCTAGGTTTACCCGACGCGCGCGTTAGGGTCCGCCCGACCCGACCGGCCCCGTCCCGACCCGACCCGTTAGGGTTCTCGCGTGTCCACTCGCACATGCATCATACTCTAATGTCCCGCCGACCCGACCCGACCCGCCCGTCAGGGTCCGACCCGTCCCGACCCGACCCGCCCGTCAGGGTCCGCCCGTCCTGGCCCGTCCCGACCCGTTAGGGTTTTCGCGTGTCCACTCGCACATGCAACATACTTTAATGTCCCGCCGACCCGACCCGACCCGCCCGTTAGGGTACGACCCGACCCGACCCGCCCGTTAGGGTCCGCCCGACCCGTCCCGTCCCGACCCGTCAGGGTTCTCGCGTGTCCATTCGCACATGCAACATACTTTAATGTCACGCCTGCCCGACCCGAACTGCACGTTAGGGTCCGACCCGACCCCAACCGACCCGTTAGGGTCCGCCCGACCCGACCGGTCCCATCCCGACCCGACCCGTTAGGGTTCTGGCGTGTCTATTTGCACATGCATCATATTTGAATGCCCCGCCGGCCCGACCCGACCGACCCGCCCGTTAGGGCCCGACCCGTCCTGACACGACCCGCCCGTTAGGGTCCGCCCGACCCGACCCGTCCCGTCCCGACCCGACGTCGTCGACGTCGTCGTCGTCGTCCGACGATCGGCGTCCGAGGAGGTTTTCTGTCGCTTTCGGTCGCTGGAGGCCGCTTTCGAACCCCAGGGCCGCCAAAAATTGATACCAGGTTGCGACACCTTTGGGGTTGGCCTCCCCTAGGTCTACCTCTAGGCCTACCCCTAGGCTTACCATATGCCTACCCCTAGGCCTACCCTCCAGGCCTACCATAGGCCTACCCCTAGGCCTACCCCTTAGGCCTACACTAGGCCTACCCCCTGGACCTACCCCCTGGGCCTACCCCCTAGGGCTACCCTAGGCCTACCCCTAGGCCTACCCCCTAGGCCTACCCTAGGTCTACCTCTAGGCCTACCCCCTAGGCCTACCCCCAAGGCCTATCCCCAAGGCCTACCCTAGGCCTAACCCTAGGCTTTCCCCCTAGGTCTACCCTAGGCCTACCCCTAGGCCTACCCCCTGGGCTTACCCTAGGCCTACCTCTAGGCCTACCCCGTAGGCCTACCCCCTAGGCCTACCCCAGGCCTTCCCCCTAGGGCCTTGAGTAGTGCCTACACTAGGTCTACCCAAGGGCCTTGGGTAGGGCCTACCCTAGGTCTACCCTAGGGCCTTGGGTAGGGCCTAGCCTAGGCTACCCAAGGGCCTTGGGTAGGGCCTACCCTAGGCTACCCTAGGGCCTTGGTCAGGGCCTAGGGTAGGCTACCCCCCCGGGTTCTACACCCCAGGTCTGTGCCCACCTGGAGGTGTCGCGCCCGTCGCCGCAGCGATGGCCATGCTTCCCACGACGTTACATCGCAATATTGTCTTCCTCTTCCTCCGGCAGCTGTCAAAAAACGGACTGGAGCGAGATGCTGCCCGTCTAGCATTGAAGAGAGACCGAGCTCGGCTCCGTGGACAGTTCTTACCTCAGCGTTTCCACGAGCTGGAGCCTGTGAGGCGCTTTTGCGCACCTGCCATGACGCAAGAAGTACCATCCGCTTTCGCCATCTACCCTGGATATGCGTCTTCAGTTCGCGCGTTGCAGCTCGCGCTTACTGAAGAGAGAGCAAATGAAGAGGAGGCTCTCCGAATCTTGCACGGCCAGAGTGACGCGCACCCAATGCCAAGGGAAATTCCTGCACGCCGGCTCGCCTTAGCGCTGGCGTTGGTCCATAAGTCGCATGTCCACAGCAATGAAGAGGAGAACAATGAAGGGGATCGTAGAAAAATGCTCCATTTCTTAAACTCTGTGCCATACATGGAGCCGGGACTTCCACTGACCAGAGTGGCGCGTGCTCTATTGGACCCTGGCAGCAACGTTCCGACGACAGTCAAACATTGGATCCATGACCAAACCAACCAGCAGAGTGCCATTCTCGCCTTGCATGTAGTGCTGCTTTTGGCTCTGGACAACGGGTCGACCCCAGAGTTTGCGATTTACCAACAAATAATTACAGATGGCATGGTTGTGCTTGACGGCGCACATGTTCCAGCAAACCCGAGTTCCATATGGCTTCGTTACATGCAACAGTGGCCTGGCGCTCACCACGTGTATCCGTCTGCGCTGCCGCGCGTGTCCGCCACTTTGGAGTCGCGAATACCAAGCGTAGTGTTCGGAGTCTGGCGGCCTTCGCGGAAAAGCGGTAAGAACACAGTCGGAGAAGCTAGTGCGTCACACTGAAAGTGAAAAGTCAAACATGCCCCGTGACCAGATGGAGCTCGATCCCAATTGCCCACCGTTCTTTGAAAGTATGTATGTTTGGGTCTCTTGATTCCTTTACAGCTCAGGCACATTTCTGATTCCAAGACTCGAACGTTTTTCCTGATTCCTTCCTGTTCTGGGAGCGATCGGAAACCCCATACACTTTCAATGCCTTCCCACTTCATGTGTAGACCCACTTCTTCCGAACGATGGGTAGGGATATGCTGCTGAAGGCGTGAATGTGCAAAACAACACAATAGGGTGCACCTTCACGCGGTGTCATGCTAATTACGCAAATCATAACACAACATAGCAACACATAACAGAACACCGCCTAGCATATAATGGCATTGCTGCGTTGTACACCATTGGCTAGCCTAGCACATTATGCGTGACATAGCGCGGCGTAGCATAGCAACGCATAGCGTAGCACTGCGTCACATAACCGGTCACGGCACAGCATTGAACAGCATCGCGTAGCTTGGCATCTCATAGCTTAACGCAGCATGGCATCGGATAGCCAATCATGATCTTAACACATATTTAGTTAGCATAGTTTTAGCAACGCATAGCACTGGCAACATCCGCGCACTGGACCGACGCCTGGGACACGGCGCATCGGTTTGCGGCTCCCAGATAACGGTGATCTTCAAAGTTTGTTTGGCAAGCCTTAGTGTGGTGACAGGTATTGAAAGTGTGTTGGTGTTTCAGCCGCTTGCCAGAGACATACGGATTTGCCCCCGCGCCGTACGATTGTTGTGGCCATTGCGCTTTGCGGTTTGGGATTGCACTTCTATTTCGAGTGAGGGACGGGACCCCGCGGAAGGCCTCTTAGCGCGGCCTTTGGGCGAATTGAACTTGACGTTGGTTCTTGCCGATTCTCGCTTGTCTTTGGGGTGGGGGGCCTGGTCAGAGGCTGCCTTGGGGCTGTCGTGGAAGGGTTCTACGCCACCTTAGGATTGTCGGGAGTAGCTTGTGCGCTTCCTTCATCGCTGGGTCGCCGTCAGAAGCGGCCCGAAGCCAGCCTGGGGACATTTTGGAAGCAGGTATGAACCCTCCGCAGTGGAATTAGCCTGGCGAAGGACCCAACCATATGCAGTTGTGAGTAATGCTGGTGTGAGTACCGTCTTCGGTGGATCTCCCTATGGGGCCACGAACCGTTTGAGGGGTGTGCCGAAATGGGTGTGGGGGCGGCATGCGAACGTTGCCACTGGGGCCTTCGGTGGAGCTCCTTATGGGGCCACGAAACGTGTGAGGGGTGCACCGAAGTTGGTGTGGGGGCGGCATGCGAACGCAGCCACTGGGGCCTTCGGTGGAGCTCCCTGTGGGGCCACGAAACGTGTGAGGGGTGTGCCGAAATTGGTGTGGGGGCGGCATGCGAACGCAGCCACTGGGGCCTTCGGTGGAGCTCCCTATGGGGCCACGAAACGTGTGAGGGGTGTGCCGAAATGGGTGTGGGGGCGCATGCGAACCCAGCCACTGGGGCCTTCGGTGGAGCTCCCTATGGGGCCACGAAACGTGTGAGGGGTGTGCCGAAATGGGTGTGGGGAGGCATGCGAACCCCACTGGGGCCTTCGGTGGAGCTCCCTATGGGGCCACGAAACGTGTGAGGGGTGTGCCGAAATGGGTGGTGGGGAGGCATGCGAACCCTGCCACTGGGGCCTTCGGTGGAGCTCCCTATGGGGCCACGAAACGTGTGACGTGTAGTGGAACGAAAGGCATGCGAACCCTGCCACTGGGGCCTCCGGTGGAGCTCCCTATGGGGCCACGAAGCGTGTGATGGGTGTACCGAAATGGTGGTGGGGAGGCATGCGAACCCTGCCACTGGGGCCTTCGGTGGAGCTCCCTATGGGGCCACGAAACGTGTGAGGGGTGTGCCGAAATGGGTGGTGGGGAGGCATGCGAACCCTGCCACTGGGGCCTTCGGTGGAGCTCCCTATGGGGCCACGAAACGTGTGAGGGGTGTGCCGAAATGGGTGGTGGGGAGGCATGCGAACCAGCCACTGGGGCCTTCGGTGGAGCTCCCTATGGGGCCACGAAACGTGTGAGGGGTGTGCCGAAATGGGTGGTGGGGAGGCATGCGAACCCTGCCACTGGGGCCTTCGGTGGAGCTCCCTATGGGGCCACGAAACGTGTGAGGGGTGTGCCGAAATGGGTGGTGTGGAGGCATGCGAACCCTGCCATTGGGGCCTTCGGTGGAGCTCCCTATGGGGCCACGAAACGTGTGAGGGGTGTGCCGAAATCGGTGGTGGGGGCATGCGAACCCTGCCACTGGGGCCTTCGGTGGAGCTCCCTATGGGGCCACGAAACGTGTGAGGGGTGTGCCGAAATGTGTGGTGGGGAGCCCTGCCACTGGGGCCTTCGGTGGAGCTCCCTATGGGGCCACGAAACGTGTGAGGGGTGTGCCGAAATGGGTGGTGGGGAGGCATGCGAACCCTGCCAATGGGGCCTTCGGTGGAGCTCCCTATGGGGCCACGAAACGTGTGAGGGGTGTGCCGAAATCGGCGGTGATGATGATGATGACGATGATGATGATGATGACGATGATGATGATGATGATGATGATGATGATGATGATGATGATGATGATGATGATGATGATGATGATGATGATGGGAGGAGGGATGGGGGAGGAGGAGGAGGAGGACGAACGCGGGGCACCGTCTCTTCAAAACGAGGACCCAACACCACAGGATGGTTGGGAAGAACACAAGCATTGGGGAGCGCATGGTTTTTCAATGATCTTCGTTTTCCAGAAGGTTCCTGGACATGGTGCCTCGGAGGCGCTCTCAGGAGGACTTGAGGCGCGATCGAAAGGGGTCTTAGGGGCAACGGAGGGCCCCGCGGCATTAAAGAGCGGCCTTGGGGCAGTGTCGGAGCAGTCTTGCGACCATATGAGGCCTGCCGTGGACCATTTTGCCCCTTTCTTGAGATGGCTGTGGATCGTCCAGGGGAGCCTCCAAAAGATCTCGAGGGGGGCTTGGGGGGGTTCAGGCGCCATGGACCATGAGCCGCTGCCATCATTACAAGAACTAGTAATTTCGGCCTCCGATTCCCAAACGCATTGACATCTAGAACGCAGAAACTATATCTCTCGATGGGCCCTTCGCGCGGGGACGCTGCAATACCTATACGACCGCCCTGCGGGCGATAAGGAGGTTGGGGGAAAATTGAGATCAAATGCCCACCCGGACTGACCTCCAGCCTGTCGCCTTGATCTCAGTTTTCTCTTTCTCTCTGTTTCTCTCTCTCTCTCTCTCTCTCTGTCTTTTGTTTTTCTCTCTCTCTCTCTCACTCTCTATCTCGCCCTCTCGATCGCGCCCAGGCGCCGCAAAAATGAATTGATGGATTGGGTTGGGTGGATTGGATTGGATGGGGTAAGATGGATTGGATAAGAGGGGATGGGTTGGATTGGAAGAGATGGATTGGATAAGATAAGATGGATTGGGTTGGCCCGCCGCAGGAGCAGAAACGAATGAATTGATGGATTGGGTTGGATGGATTGGATTGGGTGGGATCAGATAAGATGGGGCAAGATGGGTTGGATAAGATAATATGGATTAGATTGGACAAGATGGATTGGATAAGCTAAGCTGGATTGGATAAGAATGCCCACCGCAGGCGCCGACAAAAATGAGTTGATGGATTGGGTTGGGTGGGTTGCATTGGATGAGATAAGATGGATTGGATAAGATAAGATGGGTTGGATTTGAAAAAATGGGTCGGATACTGTAAGATGGGTTTGACTGGCCCGCCACAGGCGCAGAAACAAATGAATTGATGGATTGGGTTGGATGGATTGGATTGGGTGGGATAAGATAAGATGGGGCAGAATAGGTTGGAAACTGTAATATGGATAGGATAGCATAAGCTGGATTGGAAACGAAAGACCGCCGCAGGCGCCGAAAAAAATGATTTATGAAATTCTAGACGCTTCGCGTATCCCCACCAGCGATCCGTAGTCCCCTTGGCTCAAGCCGCCCTGGCTCGAGCCTAGAGCAGCAGGGCGCTCTCGCGGCGGCCGCGGCGGCCGCTGTGTCCTGGCGGGGTCACTGCTGGCGTGCCGATGACCCGGTGCAGGCGGCCGATCCCTGTCGGGAGGCGGCCTCCGCGGCAGCTCAGTGGCGGGAGGGCGGCGGCCGCGGCGGGGCGCTGCCGCCAAGCGCTGCTTGGCGCAGGTGGCTCCGCCCGCCTGGTGGGCAGGCGGCGCTTGCCGTGTCGCCAGCTGCTCGCCGTCGCCACCAGCGCACCGCGGCGGCCCAGAGGCAAGGGGGCGACCGTTTCTTCGGCGAGCGCCGCCAGGGGCCCGAGGTGCCCCCTGGGCTCGGGTTGGCGCTGCCCTCGGCCGCCGGCGCCGCTGGCGGCCTGTTGGACTGCGCCGCCACCGCGGTCGCTGCTAGCGCCGCCGCCGCCGCTGGCGCCGCCGCGGCGGCCGCGGCCTCCGCCGCTGCCGAGGCCGTCGCCGCGGCCAGCCGTGGCTGCCCCGCCGCGACCGCCGCCGCTGTGGCGCGCGCCGCGGCGCTGTCGCCTGCCGCCGCCGCCGCCGCGGCTGGCGTAGCGGCAGCCGCCGCGGCCGCCGCGGCGGGCCAGACCGACGGCGTCGACGTCGGCGTGAAGAACGTGGAGGGGGCGGCGGAGGTGCAGGAGGCGATCGTGGAGGTCGGGCAGGAGCTGGGGCAGCAGCAGCAGCAGCAGCAGCAGCAGGTGCAGCAACGGCAGAGACATCATGTTGCCCCCCACTCGTACGAGCAGCAGCGGGAGCAGCAGCAGCAAGAGCAGCAGCAGCAGCAGTCCCCTGGTGACAGACAGGAAGATGCACCCGAAAAGCCTCCAGCCAGCAGCAGTCCCTGTCCCCTAGTGACAGTCAGGAGCAGTCCCCTGGTGACAGCAGGAATATGTCCCTTGGCGACAGTCAGCAGCAACAGCAGCAGCAGCAACAGCAGCAGCATCCCCCTGGTGACAGCCCCCTGGTGTCAGCAGCAACAGCAGCAGCAGCAGTCCCCTGGTGATGCCCCCTGGTGCCAGTCAGAAAGTGCGGCCCTCTGCTGCACAGGGAACGCGCTCCCTTCTGGAGGCAGCATCGCGGCGATAGTTGGCAGCGCTGCAGAGGGTGTGCCCGTGCTCGGAGACGTTCCTCACAATTCTGACAGCCAGGAAGACGCTCCCGAAAGTGCGGCCTTCATCTGCAGAAGGAACGTGCCCCCTCCTGGAGACAGCATCGCGGCGGTCGTTGGCAGCGCTGCTGAGGGCGCGCCCGCGCTCGGAGACGCCCCTCCAAATTCTGACAGACAGGAAGAGGCATCCGAAAGTGCTGCCTTCAGCTGCAAATGGAACGCCCCCCTCTTGGAGACAGCATCGCGGCGACAGTTGGCAGCGCTGCAGAGGGCGCGCCCGCGCTCGGAGATTTTCCTTACAATTCTGACAGTCAGGAAAGTGCATCCGAAAGTGCGGCCTTCAGCCGCAAAAGGAACGTGCCCCCTCCTGGAGACAGCATCGCGGCGATAGTTGGCAGCGCCGCAGGGGGCGCGCCCGCGCTCGGAGACGCTCCTCCGAATTCAGACGTTCAGGGATTTGAATCCGAAAGTGCGGCCTTCAGCTGCAGCAGTTCTCTGGGGGAGCTCCAGCCTGCACAGGCGGTCGGCCGCAGCTGCGCGTCGGCCCCGCCCCCTCCTGGAGACCGGCAAGCTGGCGCCCCGTCCTGGCGGCAGTACCGCGGCGACAGTTGCGAGCGCTGCAGAGGGCGCGCCCGCGTTTGGAGACGCCCCCTCCCACAAATCTGAGAGTCAGGAGATCACATCGGAACGCGCAGCCTTCAGCTGCAGCAGCCCCCCAGGCGAGCAACAGGTTGAAAAGGCGGTCGGTCGCGGCAGCGCGCCAGCCCGCCCCCCTCCCGGGGATAGGCAAGCAGGCGTTCCTACAGCGCCTCACCCCTATCAGCGCCCCTTGGGCAACGTCGTCGTAGAGGCAGGAGATGCGAGCGACAGCGCGCCCCCCCCCCCCTGACAACAATATCGCGGCGACAGTCGGGAGTGCTCCAGAGGGCGCGCCCGCGCTCGGACACCTTCCTCGCACAATGGTTTCGCGTCGGAGCGCGCGCCCTTCAGCTGCAACAGTCCTCTGGGAAGTCTACAGGTGGCCGTCTGCCACAGCGCGCCAGTCCTTTCCCCTCCTGGAGATATGCAAGCAGGCGCCCCCACAGCCCCTCACCCCCATCAGCGCACCGGGGGCAGAGTCTTGGCGGAGGCCGAAGATGCGCCCGGAGTGGCGCCCATTCCCGGCGACGGCATCGCGGCGGCAGTTCGGAAGGCTGCAGAGGGGGCGCCCGAAAACGGAGACCCACCACACATAACAGAGAGCCAGGAGGACGCAAGTCCAAGAGCGACCGTCAGCTGCTACAGTTCCCGCGTCGGGGGTGCGAACGCAGGTGCGATTGACCGCGCTCCAGGGCATTCACGATTGGAGGGCTCGCCTGACTCCTGGATGTGCGCGCGGGCCACAGACGGGCGAGTCTTCGCAATCGGCGCAGACGCTCCGGCCGGCGCCCCCGAGGCCACCCCCGTGGCCGACGGCAGATACGGAGCCCGCTACCTGGAGAGCCTGGGGCTGTCGTTGCACTAGTTGAGGGCGAGACCCAGCGACGCCCCGCGGCGACTCCGCCCGCCGTCGCCCCCAGTTCGAAGCCCCCTCGCCGGGGAACGGGCCAGCATTGCAGAAGCAGGACAACGAGGCCATCCGCCAGCTTGTCGATAGAAATCCCTTCGCGCCAATTCGCCCTCCTTCCCCTGGCAGCGAGTCCGCCCGAGCGGACAGCGAACCGCGGCCACTCCCCCTCGAAGCCCGGGCCTCGCCGGGAAAGGCGACTCACGCCCCGAAAGAAACAGTGTCTGAGAACGTGCCTGCGCCCGGTGCGACCCGCGGCATTCCCGCATCTGGCGATAGTCTCGCGGCGACAGATGGGGGCGCGCCCGCGAGCGAGGACAGGCACAGGTCCGAAGGCGAACGCCAGCGAGAGGGGCTTGCCCCCGCATGCCACAGAGCAGCGCGCCTCTCTGCCCCAGCTGCCGGAGGCGACCCGGCCCCTGCCTGGCGGCCAACCGCGCGGCCCGCACCGATCCGAATGGCTTCGCCAGGCGACCTTGCCCCAGTAGCCGCCGCGCCGCGAGAAGCCATGGGCGACTCCGGCGGCGGGCCCAACCAGTCGGAACTGTCGCAGAGTAGCGAGCGAGAGCAGCATGCGGACCAGGAGCCGGAAGAGCCCAGCGAGCAGGAGTTGCCCGCCGCTCGCGGGGGGGCGCGGAAGTGGCGCCAGCGCAGGAATCGGAGCAGGGGCATGAACAGGAACAGGCAACCACCCACCGCCACACTCCTGGCTGGCACTCAGCACCCCGGCCCCTCCCCCCCGGCAACGGCACGAGCTCGAGCGCCGAGGAGCGACGGCAGCGAGGCCGAAACGTTCTTCCAGCGCGTCTGCCCCCTGCCTGGCCCCTGCGACCGGCGACTTCCCAGCCCCCCCGCCGCCCCCGGGTCGAAACCTGGCCCCGAGAGGCCCTAGCGACGCCGACCGCGCAAGCGGGTCCGGCGCGCGGCAGACGACAGGCGGCGGACGCAGCAGCAGCAGCAGCAGAAGCCCTCGCCCGACTCCTGCGCGAGTGCCGTGCGGAAATTGACATCGAGCGCACGGTGCCAGAGCTCATCCGCGTGCTGCCGAACGGGGCCGTCCAGGAGGCCGTCCTGGATCTTGTCTTCACGTTCCCGGGCTCTGTTCAGCCCCTGTATATCGACGTGTCGATCCGCTGCCCGCACGCGGCGCGCTATGCGCAAGCGCAGGCGAGCCCGGGCGACGCCGCCAACGCTGCCGTGGACGACAAGAGGCGGGCGGCGGTACGGGAGCGACGTGCTCACCGTCGCCCTGGAGTCACACGGGCGGCTTGCTGCCGGGACCCACCGGTCGCTGGAGAACCTCGCCACGCACGCTGGCTGCACCCCTGCGGGACTAGTGGGCTGCGCCCAGGCTGGTGCCGCGCTGGAGGGCTGCCCTGGAGCGCGCGGTCGCCCTTGCAGCAGCGGACATAGACCTGCTCTCGCTGGGCGCAGCCCCCACCGCCCAGCAGACGCGGGCGATGCACGGCCGCATTGCTAGCGCCTGGTAGTCGTAGTATTTGTTGCATGCGGAGTGTGCGTCGTGTTTCGGCTGTGCCTTAGCAGAAGCAGCAGCAGCAGCAGCAGCAGCAGCAGCAGCAGCAGCAGCCGCCGCGCCAAGGACCAGCCGCTGACCACCCCGCCTCGGGAAGCGAGGCGCGCCGCGCGCCATGGGCCGGAACCCTTGGACCCCGACACGGGACAGCAGTTGTATAAAACCAAAATCAGCGGCATCCAGTGGGGCCCCCCCGGGGAGACCCCTGGCAAGACGATGCAGCGGCTCTAAGCCACCCTGGGCGCGGTGTTCACAGGCGCTCGGCACGCGCTCGCCGAGCAGCAAGGGCGCACTCGACCCGCTACTGCATGACCGGCAAACCTGTCTCAGCTTCCTGCGCTCCTTCGCAACCACAACTGCGATGCGCGGGCCATGAACGACGCGCTGGACCTCGGCGTCGATTGGGTTCAGTTGCGGCAGCGATACCTGAGTCGCAGTGACGGCGCGGGCAAGGGACGCCAGGTGACGAAGGGCCACTCTGGCAGCCGCCCTCCCAGGAAGGGCAAGATGCAGTGGAAGCTATAGCACGGCGGGCGCGCCCGCCCTTGATTCACCCTAGTCGCCCGCCGCCACGCCCTTTCTGCCCCCTTCCGCCGCCCGCTGCTCTTTGGTTGCCCTGGCGCTTCTCGGCCGCCGCCCCCCTGCGCCTTCCGGGCGGCCGGCGCGGCCTGGGCGGTTCGCGCGCTCGCCCCCGCTGCGCGCCCCGGCCCGTGGGCGGTGGCCCGCGTCGCGGCGGCGGCTGCGGCGCGAGCGGCCGCCGGCGCCGCCACCGCCGCTGGCGCCACGGGCGCCGTGGGCGCCGCTGGCGCCTCCGGCGCCGCTCGTTCTGCGGGCGCCACATGCGCCGCTGGCACCGCTGGCGCTGCGGCTGCGGCGGGCGCCGCGGGCGCCGCCTGCGCCGAGGGCATCTCGGGTGCCTCGGGCGCCGCGCGCGCGCGCGCCTCTGGCGCCGTGGGCGCCGTCGCGCGCGGGCGCCGCGGGGCGGGCCGCGGCGCCGCGGCGCCGCGGGCGCCGCGCGCGCTGCTTGCACCTCTTGCGCCGCCTTCGCCGCCTGCGCCGCGGGCGCCGTGGGCGCTGCGGGCGCCGCGGGCGCCGCGGGCGCCGCGGGCGCCGCGGGCGCTGCGTGCGCCGCGGGCGCCACCGACGCCGCCGGCGCTTCGTGGCGGCGCCCGCGCTGCGGGCGCCGCGGGCGCTGCGGGTGCCGCGGGCGCCGCGGGCGCAACCGCGGGCGCCTTGGGCGCCGCGGGCGCTGCTGCCGCAGCGCGCGTCGGGGTCGCCGCACGCGCCGCCTGCGCCGCAGGCGCCGCCGGCGCCGCGGGCGCCGCGGGTGCTGCGGGTTTCGCGGGCGCCGCGGGCGCCGGCGGACGCCGGGACTTCCTGGCCCTGCATCGCGGCAATAAAATTGCCCAGTTACGCCGTCGAAAGCACGCCCCCTCCTGGAGACCGCATCGTGGCGTTAACTGGGGGTGCCGCTGCGGGCGCGCCCGCGCTCGGAGACGCCCCTCCCTTTCAGGCGCTCTGGAATTATATCCGACGGCGCGGCCCTCAGCTGCAAGCAGCTGGAGCAGCAACGGCTGGAACACCTTGTTGCCCCCCACTCGCAGGGGCAGCAGCGGGAGCAGCAGCAGCAGGAGCAGCAGCGGCAGCAGTAGCCCCCTGGTGTCAGTCAGGAAGTTGTCTCCGAAAGCGCGGCCTTCTGCTGCAAAGGGTCGCGCCCCCTCCTGGGGGCAGCATTGCGGCGATAGTTGGCGGCGCTGCCGAGGGCGCGCCCTCGCTCGGAGACTTTCCTCATTCTTCTGGCAGTCAGGAAGACGTTTCCGAAGGTGCGGCCTTCAGCTGCCGCAGTCCCCTGGTGACAGCCAGGGCAAGTCCCCTGTTGACAGCAGGAAGATGCCCCCTGGTGACAGGCAGCAGCATCAGCTGCAGCAGCAGCAGCGGCAGTCCCTGGCGACAGCCCCCGGTGTCAGCAGCAACAGCAGCAGCAGCAGCAGCCCCCTGGTGACAGTCAGGAAGATGCCCCCTGGTGTCAGTCAGAAAGCGCGGCCTTCAGCTGCAAAAGGAACGCGCCCCCTCCTGGAGACATCACCGTGGCGATACTTGGCAGCGCTGCAGAGGGCGCGCCCGTGCCCGGAGACGTTCCTCACATTTCTGACTGTCAGGAAGATGTCCCCGAAAGTGCGGTTTCAGCTGAAAAAGAACGCGCCCCCTCCTGGAGACAGCATCGCGGCGGTTGTTGGCAGCGCTGCTGAGGGCGCGCCCGCGCTCGGAGACGTTCCTCACAATCCTGACCGACAGGAAGATGCACCCGAAGGTGCGGCCTTCTGCTGCAAAAGGAACGCGCCCCCACCTGGAGACAGCATCGCGGCGACAGTCGGCAGCGCTGCAGAGGGCGCGCCCGCGCTCGGAGACTTTCCTCATTCTTCTGACAGTCAGGAAGACGTTTCCGAAGGTGCGGCCTTCAGCTGCCGCAGTCCCCTGGCGACAGTCAGGGCCAGTCCCCTGTTGACAGCAGGAAGATGCCCCTTGGTGACAATCAGCAGCCTGCAGCATCAGATGCAGCAGCAGCTGCAGCGGCAGCAGGGGCAGTCCCTGGTGACAGCCCCCGGTGTCAGCAGCAACTTCAGCAGCAGCAGCAGCCCCCCGGTGACAGTCAGGAAGATGCCCCCTGGTGTCAGTCAGAAAGTGCGGCCTTCAGCTGCAAAAGGAACGCGCCCCCTCCTGGAGACATCACCGTGGCGATACTTGGCAGCGCTGCAGAGGGCGCGCCCGTTCTCGGAGACGTTCCTCACATTTCTGACTGTCAGGAAGATGTCCCCGAAAGTGCGGTTTCAGCTGAGAAGGAACGCGCCCCCTCCTGGAGACAGCATCGCGGCGGTTGTCGGCAGCGCTGCTGAGGGCGCGCCCGCGCTCGGAGACGTTCCTCACAATTCTGACAGTCAGGAAGATGTTTCCGCAAGCGCGGCCTTCAGCTGCAATTGCTACAGCTGGCTGCGCTGCAGAGGGCGCGCCCGCGCTCGGCGACGTTCCTCACAATTCTGACCGACAGGAAGATGCACCCGAAGGCGCGGCCTTCTGCTGCAAAAGGAACGCGCCCCCACCTGGAGACAGCATCGCGGCGACAATTGGCAACGCTGCAGAGGGCGCGCCCACGCTCGGAGAAGTTCGCCGCAATTCTGACAGTCAGGAAGTTGCATCCGAAAGTGCGGCCTCCAGCCGCAAAAGGAACGCGCCCCCTCCTGTTGGCGGCATCGCGGCGACAGTTGGCAGCGCTGCAGGGGGCGCGCCCGCGCTCGGAGACGTTCCTTCCAATCCAGACAATCAGGAATTGTTTCCGGAAGTGCGGCCGTCAGCTGCAGCAGTCCTCTGGGAGATCCCCAGCCTGAAGGAGGCGGTCGTTCGCAGCAGCGCGTCGGCCCCCCCCCTCCCGGCGGCAGGCAAGCTGGCGCCCCTACAGCCCCTCACTCCTATCAGCGCCCCTCGGGCTGCGTCGCTGTGGAGGCGGAAGGTGCGGCCGAAATGGCGCCCCGCCCTGGCAACAGCATTGCGTCGACAGTTGCGAGCGCTGCCGAGGGCAAACAGGCTCTCCGTCAGCACCTCACACCTATCAACGTTCCGGGGGCAGAGTCTTGGTGGAGGCCGAAGATGCGCCCGGAATGGCGCCCACACCCGCCAACAGTCTCGCGGCGGCAGCTCGGAACGCTGCAGAGGGCGATGCCGCCGCACACAACTGGGCCAGGAGGTCGCAGACAGTGTGACCGTTGTCGCTTCCCTGGCAGTGCTCCCCACGCTGGAACGCCCACCGCTGGAGGAGTCCCTCACTTGCTGGAAGTTTAAGGTTCTCGTGTTCGGGTCGTGCAGCCGTTTGCCGCAGTCGCCCATGCGCGCCCCTACTTCCCCAGCCCTTCACGACCGATTCCGGTCACCACTTTGCAGAAAGTGCAGCCTTCAGCAGCTTCCTGGCACCCTGGCATGCCGACCAACAGCGGGCCTGAGTGGGCCACTCAGGATTGGGGCGCCATGCCTCCCCTGCTCGGAGGACGGGCCCAGCAGCAGACAGGGGGCTTGCGGGGGCCGTTGACGACGGCGACGGGCGAGGCGACATGCGTTCCCACACGCGGTGGCGTTCCATCTGCACTCGGCAAACCAGTGGCCCACAGCCACTTCCGGGTGGCACCTTCTGCCCAGCACTGCGGGCGCGCCCGCCCTTGTTTCGCCCTGGACGCAGCCCGCCGCGCACGGACGGCATGGTCGCCGTGGCTTCTTCGCAGAAAGTGCAGCCGTCAGCTGCTTCCTGGTAACCCTGGCGCGCCGACCAACAGTGGGCCACAGTGGGCCACTCAGGATTGGGGCGCCATGCCTTCCCTGCTCGGAGGACGGGCCCAGCAGCAGACAGGAGGCTTGCGGGGGCCGTTAACGACGGCGACGGGCGAGGCGACACGCGTTCCCATACATGGTGGTGTTCCATCTGCACTCGGCAATCCAGTGGCCCTCAGCCACTTCCTGGAAGCACTTTCTGCCCAGCACCCGCTGTCCCCCGCCCTTGGGGCCCTGGCAGCTGCCTGCTGACACCGCCGGCACGTTGACTGCCGCTGGGGCCGTGGTCCACCTGTCCTAGTTGGCCCCCGGCCCTGCTGTAGTTGTTCTCACCACATCGGCGCACTCCGCTCCCCGCGCCCACAGGCAGCTGCCTCGCACCGAGCTGTTTTGCTCCTCGCGTAAGGACAGCCCTGCCTCACTCCGTCCTGGCCCCCCCCGCTCAGGTGGCTGGGCGTCGCAGCGGCCCTGTCAGCCCCGGCCCCTGGCCCCCCCAGTTCCATTGGTCCAACCCCATCGTTGGCGCATGGAGTCCCTGAGCGCACGTGGTTCAGCCTGTGCTCTCCTGGCTGTCGGATGATTGCGTTGACTACGTCCACGGTTCCTCGCGGCGATGGCATTCTCGCGTTCACTCGACCCCGTGCCTGAGACGTGGATTGCCCTGGTCCTGGTCAGCTCTCAGACGTCGGCGCCCCTGTTCGCGGGTGCGCTTGGCTTTTCTGATTCGGTGGTTCAGGCGAGTGACGGTGTCGATTACATCCATCGTTTCCCTGGCTACTTTGCTGGACCTCCTGGGAGCACCGTTGTATTCAGGATCTGTATTCCCTTCAGGAGTCTCGGTGTGCGATTTTACTGGCATCACCCTATGCACCAGTTTTATGGCCAGTATGGTCTCCTGGCAGCTGATGCAGTGTTCTGTGGCTGGCCCCACCCCCGCGCCATTTTGGCTGCGCTCCAACCCTGGTTGGTTAATCGTGCATGCGCGCGCTCCTGGACCTGGTTCCTGGCCGCTGCAGCCCGCACCCCCCCTCTCGCCGGCCCGCCCGCTTAGGTGCTGCTTAGGTCGCCGGCCCGTCGGCGTTAGGCAAATAGGCTCTTGCGCGGCCCGCTCGGACCTTACTCGCCGTTGGCGCTTTCGCCTGCGGCTGCGACAAAAAGTATCCCCACCAGCCTATCCAGAAACGACGCCCAGGCGAGTAGAGGGTCGTCCTGAGGGTTTTTTCGGCGCGGGTGCCTCGGGGGGGCCTCTGTGGGCCGCTTGGGATCCTCTTGGGGGCCTCCTGGGGGCCTCTTGGGGCCTCTTGGGGCCTCCTGGGCGCTTCTTGGGGCCATCTTGGAGGACATCGATCAAAGAAGAGAGGAGCTTAAAATACGGCTGCCCCCCTTCAGGAGGCCAAATTGGGGCCAAAACCTTAGTAAAATCAATGATGCTGGCTTCAAAGAAGAGGGGAGCCTCAATTAGGGTCGCCCCCTCTGGAGGCCAAAATGGGGCCAAAACCATTGTGAAACCAATGATGCTGGTTTCAAAGAAGAGCGGAGCATGAATTTGCCTTGCCCCCCCTGGAGGCCAAAATGGGGCCCAAACCCTAGTAATATAAATGATTTTGGTTTCCTCGCCGAGGCCGTTCTGGACGCCCTGACCGCTCGCGGCCCCCCCCGTCCAGGTCCACGGGGAGGGGGTAGGGGGAGGGGTCAAGACCCCCTCCCCGCCCGCAAGCCGTCTCGTTCACTCCCACCCGCCTTCCCGACACATACGTAGCACCCGAATGTGGCCCGAGCCTGAGCATATTCAGCAGTCGTTTTTGGATGGGCAGCTACTGGGGGCCAATCCGCCGCCGCCTCCGCCGCCGCCGCCGCCGCCTCCGCCTGCCGCCGCCGCCGCCGCCGCCGCCGCCGCCGCCGCCTCCGCCGCCGCCGCCGCCGCCGCCGCCTCCGCCTGCCGCCGCCGCCGCCGCCGCCGCCGCCGCCGCCGCCGGCCCCCGCTGCCAAACCGCCGCCGCAGCCGCTGCCGCCACCGCCACCGCCGCCGCCGCCGCCGGCTGCGCAGCCGCCGCCGCAGCCGCCACAGCCGCCGCCGCCGCCGCCAAGTGTACTATGTATCGTTTTTTGACAGGGATGGTGGGGGGGGCCGCATCGGATTGGCTGCGCATGTTCCCAGTTTGGAGGCAGAGTGTGGTTTGCATTGTTTTTTTGCAAGGAGTGGTGGGGGGTGTTGTCATGGACCCTGGTTGGCCCCCTGTCGCCTGGGGGAGGGGGTGTTTATTAATAGGGAACAGTGATAAACCTTTCCCCGAAGGGGAAGAGGGAGGGGGGGAAGAGGAAACTCTCTAAACCACCGACGCCCAGAGGGCTGGTGGGTAGCGACATGCGTTAGCGCCGGGACGCCCGGGACACCCTGGACCCCCGGGACACCGCCCGGTCCAATTGGGACACTTCCTGGCCATCGGCGGACGGGAAAAGGACTTTCGCTCCTACTGACACCCAGGACACCCGGGACACCGCCCGGCCCAACTGGGACACTTCCCGGCCACCGGCGGACGGGGAACGGGCTTTCGCTCCTATTTCGGCCGAGTTACAGGAGGATCACGCGCAGCTTTGCTTCGCCCGCACGCACGACACGAACACGAAACCGAAACCGATTTCCCGGTGGGGGGTCTCCGTTTCACTGTGATCTCATCCCCCAACTTCCGATTCTTTCCCTAGAAGTAGCGTGTCCTCGAGACTTGCAATGGGATTGACGCACGCCGACACAGTGAAAGCGCTGTAGTGGACTCTTGCCCTAATCGGCACATGTACGTCACCGACGCGTGTGTCAACATCAACTCGCAGGGAAGATGCGCTGAATGTGGTGCTGCCATCGGAGGGCCTCAGTACGGGGTCCGTCATGCGGGAAACATGTATCATGGGACTGTCCAAGATGTGACTGCTGCATGGGACACGCAGTACAGCACGCGCTTTGCAAACAACCTTGGGTTTCACATGGAAGCGCGCGATGCGAACCTCACCGACAGAGGGTTGCCAGCGCCTCTTTTCCGAGGCATTCGATTTGCCATTGAAGCTGCTGCGTTGGGCCATTGCCTCCTTCATGGGGTCGACAACTTCGGAGCACTCAGCTTCAACCAGCTCCAAGAACAGCTCATCAGCGAGGTGGACTCGATCAAGGGCTGTCTCTTCCCCACCAGTGCTGACAACATGCCTGCAGCGAATTATCTGAAGGACTACGCCGTCCGTCGCCGGCTCCCAGACTGAACCATCTTACGATTATGTCGGGACAGTGATGGTGCCTTCTCGGGTTATCTTGGGGCCTGTTGGGGGAATTTTGGGGCCTCTCGGCCCACCTTTGGGACGTGGTGGGCAACATTGGAGCTATCGTGTTGCCTCTGGGGCCCATTTTGGGTGCGCCTTGTGGCCATCTCGGGACCTTGTTGGGTCCTGGGCGATCTTGGCGGTCTGCTGGGGAATTTTAGGGTATTTTAGGGCCGCCGCGGGCGTAGTTACGCCCTCCTGTGCAAGTTCAGTAGCATCATAGGGCCATCGTCGGCCGTCTTGCGCTCTGCTTGCCTGGAAGGGCTTCCCTGCAAGAATCACAGCGCAGCCTGGTGCGGCCAGGAGGCTGAGGACCCCCCCACCCCGTGACGAACTGGGCCCTCCTAATAGGCAGGTATAATGGGGATAGGAACGATGCGAGAGACAGCAGCCAAAGACAATGCAAGATCACCCCAGCAAAGCAACCCAATCGCAGCAAAGGTGAAGTGGCGGGTCGAGGAATAGAAGGTTGGTTGGTGAACACGCGCAGCCATTGGTATTCCTAGAGCTCTCAGGCGTGGCAGGGGTAAGAGCACGGCCACGTGTACCGCGGCGTATTTGTTGTAGGGGTATCGCGGCCGTGTGACAGGGGTGAGGGCACGGTCATGAGCACCGTGGTGCACGTTTTAAACGAGAGGTCGTGAGAGCACGGTTCTTGCACAAGATGTGAGGAAGTCTCAGGCGAGACGGCTGCTGGACTGGGCGATCTAGGGATCCCCGTCCACTCCGTGGGACCCTCCCGTGGTCCTGTTTCACATCTGTTCGAACCTTCTAGCGACATGCTACTAAGGAAAAATATAACAAAGAAAATAACACAGCAGCCCAGCAGCAACTTTCGCAGTCTTGCGCCCCCAAGGGTGCTGGCGGATTTGCACGTCATGGTCATGGAGCTCTTCAGGGCACCTGCAAATGGCCCCAAATCGTGGCCCCTCCCTGATGCCGCAGCCTGCGCAGCATTCGAGAGAGCAGTGAGGACGCGATTGCAATCCTTCCTCGATGAGCAGCCATCCGATGTTGTCCGTCGCGTGCAAGATGCCATTGATGGGTTGCAGGCCGCAGCTGCACGGGATGAGGTGCTGGAGGAAGTGAAGCGCAGTGACGAGTTCTTGCGCCAGGGCCAGCCCCTGTCGTTGGAGACGCCACAGTCCCTCCACTGGGTCCCCGCCCCTGTGCTAACATTGAGTGCGTTCTGGGGGTTCGTTGGCAGAGACCCGCAGCGGGCACCAGTGCTGCATTTCCTACGCGGTAAGGTGAAGTCATTGGTGACGACAGGTATGATGGAGGATGGCGTGGCAGCGCCGGGCTTGGACCTACTCGCGCATTTACCGGCCGTCGCCCACTTCTTGCGACTCCTGTTTTCGAATTGCGACATGAAGATGGCACGCTCTGATGCACAGATATCGTTCGGAGAATGGCTCGATCAGCTTCACAGCAGTGCGCCGGAGTGCGCAAGTGAGCTCCGCAGAGCACAGAAGGCTTTCGAAGAGGCCACTTGTGCAGTTTGGCCACATGTCCATCGGCATCCATTGAACCCGTGCATCGATTATGATGACACGACGTCCGCCGCTTACGCTTTTCGAAATCTGCACGAAAAGCGTCTGGATGAGTTGCCGTTAGAATGGCTCCTCCCTTCGGAGGAGGGTCCGACCATGGCTCTGTTTGGAACATTGTCAGCCTGGCAGCGCGATATTCTTTCAGACCCAGAGCTCAGGGGGCTCTCTGAAAAGATGGGCCGTCAACGTATCATCCCGTCTCTGGAGGCGCGCCCTTTCGCTTGCACGCATGCTGATGTTGTACAATTCTCCCCCAATGATGATGTGTGGCCGAGCTTACACTTGTATGTGATTCGACATTTGGGTGAGAGGTCGAGGGAAACAGTCGAGTTCGATGACTTACACTCTTTTGAGCAACTGATCGTCGAGCGAACCAGACTTCTGGAAAAGCCGCTCCTGCGCGAGAGATTGCCAGCAGTACAATATCTTGACGAGATGGCCCAGTCGTCGGTGCTCGCTTCACTCGATGATCGCGTTGGCCTCAAGCAGGAGCTGCGATTGCCAGCAGGAGCAGATGCAGCACTTCAGCACTTGAATAAGAAGGACCCAGGCAGCTGCGGTCATCTAAGGGAGTTTGCATTCATCTTGGCCGCACTCGCAGTGCAAGCCACAGTTCACATCGACCAGTCTATCAGTGACTTCGTGGAGTCTGGCGTAGGAACACTTCTGGATAATCGCCAACGTCGTGCACATGCTGTCTTGAAGAGGATGCCGCAGCTGACAGAGCTTCGTCTCAGCCATCTGCGAGCACTCAGCGCCGCCTGTTGGGATGGGCGGGTGCACAACCAATTTGCACGCAATCCAACCAGTCAGCAGCAAGAGCATATCGATGCTGCCTTCGCGGAGGCCTGCAAGCACAGTCTGCCAGCCCTGTCATTGCTTTCAGCTGCTCTACGGCGAGTGGGCTCTGAACAGTTCTCGTATGCTCAGAACTGGCCTGAGTACGTTGACAACCACGCCACAGGAGAGAAGATCCCAAATCCAAAGCTTGTGTGCCCAGGAGGATCCATATATTATTCTGTGCTCGAACCGGTGCTTTTGGGCGAGGTGGACGAGATCCCAAAACACTTTGTTGAAGTGCCCATTACTTGTTTCTTGGCTGCACTACAGACAGCGGACAAATTCAGCACATGCCAATATTCAACTGAAGCTGGCACTGACGCTGGAGCGCCCGGCGTGCCAACGCTGGATTTCCCAGAGGAGTCTGAAGCAGCATTCGGAGTTGGTGGGGATGGCATGGGACAGAGGAGCAACCTCGATGCAAACCCAGGCGATACAAATCCAGACACAGAAGTTGCCGTCGCTGTCCGTGAGCAGGACGGTTACGGTTCTCCGAGCATGCAGACATCCCCCTTCAGTTTGGGGCGCAATCCCTTTGTTCCGCAGAGCATTCGCCTGACGAATCTTGCATCCGAAGCTGAACAAGTAGTACAACGGCGCGTGGGAAACTATGGCCGGGAACTCGTGGAGACACCCAGAGATGGGTCTTGCTTGTTCCATGCGGTCAGAGCAGCAGGGTTGATCATCTACAGCGGAGAAGCCATTGACGCGTTGGAGATGCGTCGCCAGGCTGTGGCACAAGCTACACCAGAGCAGCTAGAAATTGCAGCTTCGGATCTCGGAATGGGCGCCGAGGAGTACCGAACGAATATGCTTAGGCCTTCATGTTGGGCAGATGAGCTCATGATTGGCGTATTGTCTATGACCCAGCAGCGAAAAATCACCGTGATCAGTCCCACGTATGAGAGGACGTGGTGGCCAGATGGTCACGCGCAGAACGGCGTCGACGAGGACGGCATTTGGGTGGGTTACGACGGCAGTTCACACTATTACGGCGTGATTGCTTGCGCTGGGGAACCAGAAGCGGTGCACCCGACCCGCGCTGGGGAGCTAGAGGCCGCAGTGGACGGCATGGAGACAGACTCGGCGGCAGTTGTGGCCGAGGCCGTGGGCGGCATGGCAACAGACTCGACAGCAGCCGCCCCCGAGGAGCACCGGGCCCGCACTGGGGAACCAGAGCCCGACGCGGGCGGCATGGCGTCAGACTCGGCGGCAGCAGCAGCAGAGGACAATCAGTGAAGACGCCGACGGAGCTGCGGCGTCGCCGTGGTGGGCGCAGAGCTTACGCGGCACACCTATGTGCGAGCGTTTCTGTCAGGTTTGCAAGCCGATTAGGGCGAGCAGGCGAGGATTTTTCAATCGGAGAGCCATGGAGGAGAGAAAAGGGGGGAAGGCGGCGGGGGGGGGGGTCGCTGCATGAGGGAGGCAAGAGTCCCGAGCAGAGCGCTGCGCACCGTGCAGGGCGCGCTTCCGAAAGAGTCGTGCGAGCCCACGCCCCACGAACGTCAGCGGGCGGATGCCCTCACGGCGGGCCCTGCGCACGCCCCGCCAGGCGACGGAACGGCGGGCACAGGGCGCCGAGGGACTCGCCGTGTAGTCTGTTGGCGCCCCAAATCCCCGGGAACACGGTTGAGAACAGTAAAGACATTCGTTCTAAGCGGAGAGAGAAAGGGGAGGGGAGGGGGGGGGAAGTAGAGGCGGGCGTTGCGCGCTCACTGGGCTACCTCAGAGTTCCTCCATGCTGTCTTCGCCGGGCGTGTCCGGGACGATCTTGCGCGGTTCGTCCAAAAGGACCTGTAGTTTGCGCTCGCCTCCTGCGCGGCGGCCTGGCCGTACTTCTGCACGCCGCCATTCGCAGAGAGGGCTTTCACCACGACGCGTGTCAGCTCCTTGACCTTAGGGGCCGTGGCCAGGAAGAGTTTCTTGCTGGTGTGCCGGGAGATTTTACGAACCTTGCACACATGTACCACACGGACCAAGGCTTCCAGATCCGGCGTTGCAGAGCGGTGGTTGGTGACCACGGCCCCCTCTTCTGGGCTCAGATGCTAGTCGGTGGCCAGCAGGGCGGTGAGGTTAGCCCAGACGTGCACGCGTGGCTCACCCACGGGTTTTGGTCATCGGCCCTCTGCCGCAGCCTTGCACGTGTCGGCGTACTGTTAAGTCGGGTCCGTCCCTCTACAGGAGGAATATTCAAACATATATATATATATATATATGTATATAGTCTGGGGACGATTTTCCGTTATTGTTGACCATGTTTTGTGCATTTGTTTAACTATTTTTCAATTGTTCGTCCAAATCCGCATGTAGGGGGACACGCCCGACTTAAGCGTACTGCTTGCTCGTGCGCCTGGCCTCGGAAATGTATTTGTTGCCAGTCTGGCAGAATATCATTATGAATGTAACCGCCTGGAGCTCTCTGATCTCCAGGCTGTTCTTGAGAGTGAGGGCGGCGACCAATTTGAGAATCTGTGTGAGCAGCTCCTCCATGCCCGCTGCGACCTTCTGGGCTGCCGGAGCCCCCTCCTGAGCACCGCGCTTCAGCGACCATGCCTCCATGGTTGGGAAGTGTGAGGATAGAAGAAGAAGATAAGAGGCTGTCCCACACAATGTGTGCAATCAAATGGTAACAACAAATGGCCCTGGAGCGTGCTGCGTGACGCGATCAAGAATATATGGTAAATCATCGCATTCCTCACCACACTGCTTGCACACCAGGTCGTCCAGCACATTGGGGACCGTAGTGAGTATGCGCCCCGTCCCACAGCAGGCCTTGTGCTTTAGAGAAAGTATGATGTGTCGACGTGCAGTAACGCGAGTATGGAAGACACATCTGCACCAAGGGCACTGATTTGTCACTGTGGCAACGTCTGCGTACTGAAGTTTGCCATGCTCCCCTCCCTGTGTCACTCGCTGGTGGATGATGAGTTGTTTTCTGGTTGGGAACGTGGCTTCGCACACACACACACACACACACGTCGACCGAAGGTTGCAAACGTAAAATATGTGATCCTCGTCTGGCAGGGGTTGGGGTGCTGGTATATCGGCAGGGGGCTCCCATCCAGGCGGCGGAATGGCGACAGCAAAATACTGCGTCCGCAACTCTGTGACATCCAATCGTATGAAATCTTCCCGCGCCCTCCCTGGCTGTGCACCTGCCGTGCAGTGTATCCAACAAATCCCGCCCACAGTCGATGCTCTGCAACGCAAGCATGTCCTCCCGAAATCTCTGTGCCCATGGATTGATGTCGGCAGCCCTTCCCATAGTCCCATTCAACAGGACCGTCGGAATCGCTTCGCACCGAGATTCCGCGAACACATTCACGTGCAGAGGGGGGTAGGCAGCAAGCTGCTGGCAACATCGCAAACGCAGCACTTGCAGGTCTAACTTCGATGGTACCATGTGTAGAAATGCCCAGACTGCACTATTCGGCACTGATGCGTACTTCGTCACACCATGTGCGTCCACAGTACGCGTGCACGCCCCTCCCTTCACCACTTCCCGCCCAAGCTTCAGCACAAAATGGTCCAGCATCTTGTATCCCGTGGCACAAGTACATACGCTTCCAGGCCCGAGTGCAACGCACCTATGACAATACCTTGAAACACTACGTGCATCCGCATAGCATGTGTAGGCAGACGCGTTCGATACAACAACCGTGTATAGGTGCACCACCCCACGTATGAGTTGTGTATGACTCGTCGCACGTGTGGTTTATTGCACCCGCGGACATGAAACATCCCACGCAGATAGTTCGAAACAAAACCCGTGGTCCCAGAAAGTAAGGCATCATGTACGGTGCATTTGATAGATTCGTGCGCCCTGTCCCCCCCAAACCACATCGCGCGTCCCTGCTTGGATTGGTTCTGTGCCGTGTCGTCCCCAAGCGCATCATCCAGATAGAGATTGGAATTGAGGACTTCGATTAACAAATCCTCTGGCGTGGCATCAATGATTTTCTTGCGAATGTCATCGCATACGAGGAAGCGTCCAAACGCGTGGGCTGTCGTGTGACTGGGTCGACCACGTCCAGCGGAGAATCCGGATCATCATGGCGAAGGGCCTCCCTCCAATGATCCACTCGCAGGTGGTAGTCCTACGGAAACAAAGGCGATGCGACCGGATCATGTTGGCAGGCGCCGGACCATGGCCGCACGCTGAGAGCACCATCCGAGCAATTCACAGTCACCAAACTGTCCCGATGCCGTTGTTTGGTCAATTTCTTGTCTTCCTCCCGTGCAAGACGCTGTACCGCATCGTCGAGCTTCTCATGAGCAGGGGACGGAAAGGCATTAGCCACGTCACAGTTGTCGCTGCTGTGGTTGATCCCTGACTTCCGGAGGCGATGCGAGACAGCAGTTTGTTGCACCATGGATTCCATACGCGATGTGTTAGAGTAGTACCCAGAACCGTAACGCTTGTAGGACTTTGGGCTGCTAGCCTGCCATAGTTGACTGTAGTACGGCTTACCATATAGGTCCAAAAAACTCACCAACCGCATTGCGCCGCAACCGTCTTTCTCATTCCCCTTATCAATTTGGAAGGTATGCGACTTGTGCCACCAAGTTGGTGTTTGTTCGTGTCTTCCTACTTCGACATGAAATTAATGGACCTGGCGCATGAATTGAGGTGCCGCGGGAGGCGTCTTGACCCAAGCCGGGGTCGCTTGATCGAGAAATCTTGTCGGAATAATTGCCTCCATAGATCTACTGGTGCATTCCACGGGGGACACGACCTTCGCAGACGAGACGCGTGAACATAGTTGACAAGTCGACGAACATCAGTTTTGGCTTACATTCCGACCAACGGTGTGAATTCCCGGGCATGTGCAGCATGTACGTGCGGATCTCGTGCGGTTTGCCATTCGAGACGTTCTGCCGTGCAACCTCGCCACTGTTGACCCTGCAAATAAATGCGGCGCACCAAAAAAAAGGCCTTGCCTTCGAGGATAGAAGGGGTTGCCATCTCTTCCGCGGCGGAAAGGCGGCGGAAGGTCAGCGGAAGTGAAAGAGGCCGCCTCCGCCGGCGGAAGCCGACGGAAGCTCGGCGAAGCCTCGGTGGCTCAAGGACGCTTCTCGCATAGGCGAGCGCGGGGTCGCAGTTCCCCACCAGGCGGGTTTTTCCACATTCTCTTCCTGCCATGGCGCTGCCGCCCTCGGCTTGACGGTGTCGGAGGAAGAGTTCACCGCCGTCGCATGCGAGGCGAGCGCTGCTTGGCTGCCCGACCGAGCTGGACCGCAACCTCGGCCTGACTGAGCAGACCGCATGCGGGAGCCAGGGCCAATGGGTGGCAAGAGGGCCTGGAGGCGCGCGGTGCGACTGGCTATGATTGCAGGAAGCTGCTGGTACCACGGCCAGCTTCTTACACGTCCTATGGTCGCCCATGCCGCCCAATGTGATAGGCCGCATCATCATCGGGCAGCTGAGCTAGCCCCATCGGCACCACCTCGACCTCGACGGACACAAGTTTCGCCCACCGCCATGTGATGAAGGCATGGAGTTACAACACCGAGTCTGTAATTCGCATTGACCGAGTGGGAGGGCTACTGCGACTAGCCAAAGACAAACACATTGCCATTGTATGTTTTCAGAGCACGCTCACGAGTGGCGCCACGCCTTGGGACTGCGCAGGATATAGGATCTACCCCACCCCACGAACAGCTACGAGAGCCAAGGGCGGGTGCTTGACGGCTCTCAACCTCTACCACTTCAAGCCGCCAAAAGTCCGATGTGTACACGAGTGGCTCCCAGGACGGCCCCTCGGACTCCGAGTTAGACGGGAGGGGCGCCACGCGCGCGACTTGTACATTTTGAATGGATACGTGCCCACCAACACTCCGTCATATCAACCAGCGGGCGCAGACCGTGATAACCAGCTGCGGGAGCATCGACTGGCGCAGGGCACCTTCTGGCATGCTAGCGAGACTGCGCTCCGTCGTGCCCCCCAGCGCGCCGCTCTCATCTGGCGCCTCGACGCCGACGGGACAATGGCACCTGAGCTACCACGCGTCGGATTTGCAGGAGTTGACCGTCACCCCCGCATCACTAATCATAATGGCGGGCAACTACCCAAAATTATCCAGGCAATGCACCTGACGGCGCTGAACACCCATGGCAGCAAGAGTACGCGCACAGGGACATGGCTTCACACGGGCGGTAGTACCTGGAATCAGATCGACTGCGTATGCACACGTCTACGGGGCGGAGCTGGTTACGGTGCTAAGGCGCTACGATCCCTGCCAGTGAGCCTACGAGGTTATCGCGACCACCGCCCACTAGAGGCTCAGATTTCACTCAAGTTCCGATGCCCCAGCATTCCGACACCACAGCTACCTTGATGGAATCGAGATTTGCTCCTTCGAGATTTGCAGACTTCACTGCGTGCGGATGAGTTACCAAAGCGCGTTCTTGATTTCCGCAGCCGACTGCACCATGAGTTACAGACTCGCCGACCCAGCGGCGATCGGAAGAGTGAATGCGGATTTGATCTTACATTTCCCACCCCATCAGCCTACTACAATGCATTGGAGGGTGCGATCGCGGACGCGGCATACCCCATTTGCGCAGGGAACCCAGCTCTCGCCAAGAAGCAGGACTTGCCTGAGGATACCCTCCAGTTGATTCACCGCAAGCAGTACTGCCAAATAATACTTTCCCGAGTGCGGAACCACCAGTCATGGCTTTATAAGTCTCTCTTCTCCGCATATCGTTGTGCTGCAAAGGTTGCAAAGCATGCGGTCCGATCGGAGAAGCGCCAGCACGTCGCGGCCCTCATTGCAGATGCCGAGAGAGCTGACGCCGCCCACGACATTCGCAGATGTTATTCCATCATCAAGGGGCGAGCGCCCAAACCCAGGATGCCGATGCTGGCGGTCCGCAACCCCATCACTGGCGACCCATGCTTCGACGACATCGAGGACCAGCAGGTCCGCGCCGATGCCTTCTGCTCCATTTTCGAGGCGACCGAGCTGCCCATGGCAGGGGGCGGGGCCCCCCAGATGATCACTGGTGCCCCCGGCGAGGACCTCATAGGCCAGTGCGACGTACCCGACGTGACAGAGGCCCTCTACCGGCTCCCCAACTACAAGAGCGCTCCCGCCTTCAAGCGGACTGACCCCGTCACCTCAGATGCCCCTCGACACGACCCCGAAGGAGGCGCTGCAGAACCTTGGAAGCTCAGCACAGATATCTAGGTGAACCCCTTCTTGGAGTCTTTCGGGCCGCCCAGGCGTATCAACGAGTTTCCCAAAGGTTCAAAGATGGTGAAAAAGTCCCCCTGGGGAAGCCCAAGTGGGACGGACTAAACGCCAAGCATCATTGCATAACCATCAACCTAATTGGCCACGCAGGTAAGGCTTTCGCGAACGTTGCTATTATGCCTGAGCTGCGCCAGATGCCAGGCAAACTTTCAGTTACACAGTTCGGAGCGCTACAGGGTCGCTCAACGAGAGATGCCATTGCATTAGTAGATGGGATTGGCAGGCGCTTCCGTGCCAACCCACGCCGCGCCCAGCATCCAGCCGCGATTTTAGTTTCGGCCTTGATCGATTTAGAGAAAGCATTTGACTTGCTTGATCGGCAACAGGTGTGGACAGCACTAGAGCGACTCGCTTTGCCCCGCCAGACCCGGTTGGTGACTGAGGAGCTATACAGTGGTACGTGCCAGATTAAGAGATGCTAGACTTAATCGCCCTTGTCGTCGACTTCTCATTCGCAAAGGCGTTCGACAGGGTAGCGATGAGGGACCAGGCCTATTCATAGCTATATACGGCATGATTACTAAAGATCTCGGTGGGCAGACTTCAGCAGCAGGTTACCAGGGCATCCAGGTGCAGCACGACCCTCCTTCCAGGTTTTCGGGAATTCCGGTGATTTAACGAATATCGAGCCTTCGGACATAGACACGTCGCAGATCAAATTGGTTGATGATCTAATCGCGCTGACGGTCGTCGACGGTTTCGACCGTCACCTCGTTCTTAGACTTCCTGAGGACTCACGTTAATGCCAGTGGCCTCACCATGAACGTCCCGAAAACCGAAGTGATGTTGAGCGCGGTGGGGAACGGGTGCGGGAAACTTCGCCAGATGGTCGCCAAACAGCAAACTGGCATTCGCATGACCCACGTAGACATGCAGGCCCGCCCGATGCACCCGACGCCGACGGTTAAGTACCTCGGCTGCTTGCTCTCCGCCACTGGTTCTTCCTCCTCCGAGGTCAAGACTCGCTTCTCCTCTGCGAATAAGGCGCACGGCCGCTTGGCCCAGAGAGTCCTCAAGGGCAGCTTCAGCATTCGACTGCAAGTACGGCTGTGGTGTGCCCTTGTTCGCTCCATTGCGCTGTACGCACTGGAAGTTGCTTTCGTTACTCGCGCTGATCTGAAGATGTTGGAACGATGGCAGACCCGTAAGTTAAGGCACAGTTCGAGATCCCTTGCCCACATGTATCGCATCTCCAACTCGGACATCCGTCGACAGGCCAACATCTTCAGCGTCAGCTCTACCCTTCTGCATCGTAGGCTTCAGTGGTGGCGGCGCGTTTTTGCACCAGGACTTCTACCAGAACCCCCAGAATACGACCCCGCGATAGCGGTGAGATCAGTTGGTTTCGGGAAGCCCTCGTTTGAGGGTCCAAGGTGCCGCAACCACTCCTGCCCGCTAGGCCAGCTTCTATCCGACCTTCGAGCGCTCTGGTCTCGCATCCCAGCAGAAGACGAGGAGCGAGCACCTTCCGAGTCGCCAAGTGTTTCGCTGGGGTGGCTCAGCATGCTCTCAGAGCCCGAACTTAAGGTGGTCCTCTCACACGAAGTTGAGAGCGATCAAGCACAGGAAGCTGGCGAAATTGATGCCTCTCGACTTCTCGTGCGCCCCGAGTGTGGAAAAGGATGCAACGGCCAGAAGGGATTGGAGAGTCATAGGTTCGCAGTTCATTCCATTGTTGCCAATCGCGTGAACATCCCTCCTGAGGACCTCAGTGCCCGCAGATGCCCATGTTGATCGCAGGTCTTTACCCACAAGGACACCTTGATCAGGCACATTCAGTTGAAACGATGTCCCCACCTCACCGTCCCGCAGCCCGCTCGGGCTCAGGCACGGCTTCCTGGTTTGGGCAGACCTCTCCAGCCAGCAGCAGCGCCCATCGTGCGCGGGCGCGATGTTCACACCAGCGGCCGAGCTCCGCACGAAACGGGACGCGGGCAAGGCGGGCGCCGAGAGCATCGACACAGCCAGCGAGGACACGATGATCGTGGGCAGTTCGTTTTTGGACACTTCGAAGAAAGACAGGTTGATGATGAAGCTCCTGCCCCAGCACGAGGACATTCCCCGAAGTTCGGCGAGGGGCCAGAACGTGGCTGCGAGGCTCAAGGTTGGCGCGCAGATACTGACGGCGCTGGCGTTTAGCACAGCACACGATCTGAAGGCCGAGGAGGAAGTGAGGGGCACGGTCGAGGCCGCCAACGACTACCGCGGCCACTTTCGGAGCAAGAAACCAGACACCTAACACCGCATGCTGCCCCCCGAAGTGAGCGAGTCAGCGGGGGCCAGGTGCGACGAGGTCGAGACCGCAGGGGTACTAGGACCCCTCCCCCAGGAGTCCACGCCGGCGTCGACGATGGCGGTGGAGTCCAGGAAGACCCTCATGGATCCAGAGGTGCGCCCCATGGTGACCAGATGCTTCGACGCGAAGGTCAAAGCGACGATCGACGGAGAGCAGGAAGATGCAGCCAAGTGGAAATTCGCAGCAATGGTACACACCGCAGTGACGACGATGTCTATGTATGCACTCAAGACCAACGGCGTCTTGAAATCGGCGAGTTCGGTTCGAGAAGAAGACGAGGCCCCGAGGTCCATGACGACCAAGGAGCTCGATAAACTAGTGTTCAGAGGAGGCGAGAACAGATCCAGCGGCAAGTAGATGCGCGCGAAGATGAAACGATACCACCCGCAGGTTTGCGCTCACGCCGTTCCCAGCCTCCCACATTGGACCTCCGAAGTTGATTCAGACTTCGAGGTTCGGGAAGTCTTGACTCTGGTGGAAGCTAGTTCAGTTACTTTTGATGAGGGCCCGCCTTGATGCTAGAGGGCAGATTGGCGGCCGCTCTCGTTGTGCCTTCCCCTCAGGGGAGGGGGTGCTCGAGCGTGGGACCGTAGGGTTCTACTTCCGTACCCGCTCCTCAGGCCCCCTGATCTCGTGCTCTAGGTGACTGCGAGGTTGCGCCGTGTCTACGGTAGGCTTTTCGCTGGGCCCACCGCTAAACACCCGATGGAGAATGTTAGAGGGCGTTGCGTTGGTAAAAAAAGAAGCTCGGCGGAAGCCTCGACGGCTCGAGACGTCCACCGACGCAGGAGTCGGTCGCGCCAGGTCGCAAGTCCCGGCCAGTTCAGCAACAGCCTTGTCGGCCGTGCGATGGCCGCGATTGGCGCTCCGCCGCGGGGCGAGTGACGTCCTGGACAACTGTGCTGCGAGCGTCCGCGGGCTGCCCGACCCGCGAGGACAGCGGCACTGGCGTTGTTTCCATTGGAGCTGCTGGAAGAAAGGGCGCAAGGGCCACGCGCGGCAAGCGAGCCCTTAGGCGAGCGGCGTGGCTCGCACTGGTGGCGGGAGCGGCCTGGCATCATGGAATACGATTTCACGCGCTCCACGGCCGCGCAGCTGGTTCCCACGCAGACGCTGAACAGTCTAGCCCGGCTGCCACAACCGCCAGCTGAAGTACGCAAGAGAGAACATCGTGAGTCCACCCAGAGGCGTCGGACTCGCACCTTGAAGATCTGGAGCTTCAACGCCGAACCCTTGCGGGTTGTCGGCCGCTTCGGCGAGCTGCTGCGGCTCGCCAAGAAGGTGAACGTGGTTATCTTCACCATGCAGAGCACCCAGATGGACTCAGGCATGACGTGGAAGGCGGGGCAGTGCGAGGTGCACTCTTTAGCGCGTTCGGGCAAGGGTCGGCGCGACGGCTGCCTCATCGCCATCAACACGACGCACTTCAAGAGTTGCAAGGCCCGCTGCGAACACTCATGGGTGCAGGGGCGGCTTCATGGCATCCGCCTCCGCAGTGACCACAGCACCCGCTTCGGGCGCGACATCTACATCACGAACGGCTATGCCCCGACGAAGGAGCCAAGTCGACCCCCTCAAGGCGCTGATCAGAACGTATTTCGCGATACCCATCAGGCCCTGCGCGATGCGTTCTGGCAGGTATGCCGCAAGGCCATCAGCCAGGTCCCCGCTCTCACCGCCTCGGTGCTCACGCTGGACGCCAACGTTCACTTGCCTCATCATCTTCCCTGGGTAGGCAACGCTGGTGCTGGTCACAAATATACAACTATTAATGACAACGGGCACTCGCTGATGGACCTGATGGAGGACCACAGCCCCATGGCGCTCCATGCGTTCGGTAGCACAGCAAGGTTCAACGGCAGGCGGCGCAGCCCTATAGGCTCCTGGACCACGATTGGTTACGTTATTGTGCGGAGGCAGGGCGGGCATGGCAACAGTTTCCGACCCAGACTTGATCTGCCCGTCAATCTCGGAGGCCATCGGGACCACCGCCCGCTGGAGACGCGCATCTTCGCAGGTCTTCCGGCCCGCTTGAGGCAGGAAGGACGACCCCGTTGGCGACGCTTTTCCTCCTGATGGGCGTCAAGCGACCCCAACAAGCTCAACAAGCTCAAGATGACGACGAACACGGGCCTACCCGACCTGCCCGAATAAGTGAATTCCGACATAGAATCAGCGATGGCCTCGAGGAGAAGCGACCCCATGATGATTGGCAAGACATATGCGGCAGTGGCTAGACGACACCCCATCAGCCGACTTCAACGAGCTGGAGGCGGCTGTGGTGAACGCGGCGCGGGCCCCATACATCGAGCCCCCCTTCCCGCGGCGGCGCGAATACCACAGCCTTCGGAGACTCTACAGCCCAGTTCATCTCTACCGAGCACGATTGGCAGCAGCAGTTGAGCGCAGTGCCTGACTCATCCCACTGGCTCAGGAACTACATCCAGGCCAATTCCAATTAGGCACCCAAGGCGGCGGCCAAGGCGATCAGGAGCGAGCAGCGCCAGCGCACGGTAGCGCTCGCTGAGCCCGTCGAGCAGGCTGATGGCCAGAAACTTGAGGAAGCTCCACGCCATCGTAGAAAAGTTAGCACCCGAGGCGCCAGCGCCGATGATGACAGTGAACGACCCAGCCACAGGACTTCCGCGCTTCGACTTGGAGCGTGATCGGCAGGTTCGGATTCAAAGCATATGTGAACTATGTGACGGGCGAGCCATGGCACGTGGCGTTATCCCCCCTCATCGAGGCGCGTCTGGAAGAGACGATGACAGGATTGGCCCATGCTACATTCGCGACGTCAAACAAAGCACCATGGGCTTGCCCAATCCGAAGGGCGGCCCCACGCTGCATTGGCCATTACTTGGCCCGCCCGTTGGCGCGGTCGCCGAGACCTGGAAGTTGGCGGTCGACATGTCGGCGGCCCCTCTCCTGCAGGTCCACAGTGCGGCCCAGGCTTTGGGGGGGGGGGGCTGAGAGGTTCAAGGAAGGCGAGGCGGTCCTCCTGCGCAAGCCCAAGGGCGACGGCAGCTCAGCGAAGCACGACTTCCGCACCATCAGCTTAATTGGCCACGTGGGCAAGTCCTTCGCGCGAGTCACTATTCTGGACGCATTACGCGATGTTGCACACCGCGTCTCTCCAACGCAGCTTGGGGCCATGCCTGGGCGTGGCGCCCGCGACGCGGTGGCAGTGGCATTGGAGGTTATCACTCGACGCATTCGTGCTCATCGAGCTAAGCGATGGGGCCGCTCACCTCCCCCTCCTATGTCGCTGGCAGTCCTCACCGACCTTGAGAGGGCCTTCGGCATGATCAACCGCCAGGACACCTGGACAGGCCTCGAGGATTTCCAAGTACGCTGGGACGCCCGCATGACCATAGAAGAGCTCCACGACGGCATGTGCTATCTGTTCCGCGATGCGAAGACGCGGGAGCCAACCGACAGGATATGGGTCAAACGAGGTGCACGTCATGGAGGAGTGGGGAGCCCTGGTCTCTTTGTTGTGGCTTACGACAAGCTTCTGGCAAAGGTAGCGGGGATCCAGACCCAACAGAACTACGCGAGCGTCTCTGCGTTCTTCGATCCCTCCCTCTAGCGCATGAGAACCAACAGCGGCCTGGAAGATGAGGACTGCACCGCGGTCGACGTCCGCCACCTCAAATTCTTGGACGACCTGCTGACCTTCACCGACGTTGAGGAATATCATGACGTCTCCACTTTCTTAGAAATCGTGAAGGGCGAGATCGAGCATGGCGGCATGCAGGTGCATGGGAAGAAGACCGACCTTTATTGATACCATCGGGCGTGGGCAGTAAGAGGCGGCTGAAGCGCATCGGGGCTCGCACCATTGGTATTGTCACGTGGCACGACGACGATTGCTCCCCCCTCCACCCGCAGCCCACAGCGAAGTACTTCGGCGCCCAGTTGGCAGCCACCGGAAGCTACCAGGTCGAGGTGGCCCACGGGATCCAAGCGGCGAGATCGGCCCACTCTCGTCTGCAGCGTAGAGCTTCCCGTGGGGGTTTTAGCCCCAAGCTGGGGATCTGGCTCTGGAATTCGCTGGTCCGCTCGGTGGGCTTATACTGCCTTGAAGTCGCCCCCCTTTCCAAGCGTGAACTGGCTCGTCTTGAAGCCTGGCAAGTACGCATGCCCCGAGGACTACTACAATCACCAGCGCACCTCATCAAGAAGACTAACCGCGAGATCATAAAGACTGCCAGAGTCCCCGCAGCGGAGAGCACTTTGCTCAGGAGGCGCCTGAAGTGGTGGCGCCAAGTACTGTGGCCCGTATTTCGTGAACCTGGCGCGGACTTGCACGACCCGACCTCGGCGGTCCGTGCTACTATCTTCGGCCGCTTCTCTTTTGAGAGCGCGGCCCCGAAGGAACCCTCGGGCATGCTGGCCCTTCTGAAAGAGGACATGCAGCGCCTATGGCTGTCAGGGGGCAGCTCGCGAACATCTTGAGGCGCGTCGCCTGTTTCTCCTTCATGGCGACTTGCCCGAGCTTGCTGAGCCTTGGTTGAAGTGGCTGGCACCGCTGGAACCGGAGCGCGTTTGCCGTGTACTCACGTTCGGCGATTCGGCCTCAGCAGCGGAGCCTACAGCTGCTGTCGGAAAACTGTGACGTGCGCGGGAAAAAGTGCAATGGCGAGAAGGGGTTTGCGAATCACAAGTTGGCGGCTCATTCAGTCTGTGCGAATCCGACTGCGACGATTCTTTCCGAAGACGACCTACGACAGAAACGATGTCCACATTGTGCGACACATTTCACAAGAAAAGACACGCTGGTGAGACAGATCAAACACGGTCGATGCCCAGCGTACCTCATCGGCGTTGGGTCTCAAGGTGATCAGGCAGCAGCCCCGTGCCAAGACCTTCCTGCGCAGGCTGCCCCCGACGGGCAGGGCGATGTTCAAGCCGACCAACAAGGCCCAGCTGGCGCCGAGCAGCGGCCAGAAGAGATTGGCAGCGGACACGGTCGGCGGGGGCGAGGAAAAGGGCGCGGGCGACATCGCGGGCCCGCTCGGCAAGGCGCTCGCGCGCCTGGCACTGCAGCAAGAGGACATGGCGATGGCGGACCACCGAGACGACAACTTCGCGATGACGCTCAAGCCGCAGAGCAAGTTGGAGATGACGCTGGATCAGGCGCCGACGCACTACGACGACGAGGGCCGCAAAGCCAAGGAGAAGCCCAAAGAGAAGGACTCCACGTACATGGGCAACCCGCTCGGAAAGAGGCCCGACGCGCTGGCGAAGGCGGTAATCTGTCGCATCAGCGAGGCGGCGGTGGGCAACAGGGAGGAGGTGCTGGCGGCAGCGGAGCAGGGCCTGAACCCACAGGAGTCCAAGGAGGCGCTGGACGTGCTGATCTCCATGGGGACCAAGGCGCAGGACCCCGCGGCAAAGTTCGCGGCCACACGTTGCTTCAGGGTCAAGACAGGCACCCAGAAGGACGAGGAGGACGACGATGGCGCGGAGGTCAAATGGATCTTCGCGATCAATCACTACCCGAAGTTCAAGATGGCCCTGACGGTGCTCCGCGAGAACGAGGCGCTCGCAGCTGCGGGCATCCACCCGTGCTTCGATATCGCCACGAGGTCGAAGGCCGCGAAGTTGGTGGAGACGCTGGCGTTTCGGGGCGGATCGAGCCAGTCGCAGCAGAAAGGGGGGGAGAAAAAACCCAAGCGGAGGTGAGTGAGGTGAGCGGAGAGAGCGGAGCTGTAGGAGTGCAGAGAGCGTCGTGCCCTCCCCGTCCGCATCTCCCTTCCCGTCGCTCGAGCCTCCCCCCCCCGCCCGCCCCCCGGGCAGACGACGCTCTCGAAATACTTCAGTTTTGGACCCCGGGGCCCCGCCCAGTATTTTATTACGGGTCGGGGGCCCCATCTTTTCAGAGGTCAGTTTCGGCCGCTTCGTGGGGGCAGCGCGCCTCTCTCCACCAGAGGGGGGGGGAGCCGCCCTGCAGCGCCACCCCGCAGAGGCAGGGGTGCGCAGGCGCGGGGTCGAGGCACTGCTGCCTCCTCCGTCGCGCGCCTGCCTTCCCCCCTTGCACCATCCGTCCTTTTCGGTTGCGGCGCGGTTCCAGCGGTTGTTTTTAGTTGCACCCGCGAAACTTCCTTGGGAATGGGAGTAGCGTCCAAAAGGAAGCTCGGCGGAAGGCGGCGGAGGTTTAAAATGCGCCCCCCAAGATATGAAAACGTTTTTGAGTTCAGGGTTTCCGAAATCGCCCAAATGTGCACGTGGAACTGTGTTAAACAGATTGCACGGCAAGCGGCGCGCACGATAACCCCACTGCCATGCCCCATGGAAACGTCAGAAGCCCGAATGTGGTGGCCAGCCTTCGGCTGCTCGGTCCACATTGGCTGCGCGAGGGGGAGACGGAGAAAGAGGAGAGAAAGAGAGAGAGAGAGAGAAAGAGAGAAAGAGAGAGAGAGAGAGAGAACAAAAAAAAAGGGAGCGAGGGAGAGGGGGGCAGGCGATCGCAAACATGGATTAAAGGGGCGTGGATTAGCGACGGGTTTCGTTTCCATGGGAAATCGCGGATTTCCGCCGCCGAGCGGGGCGGCACCGGCCGCATTTTGGGGAGGGCACCTCCCCCGATCCATGGATTTGGCGACCTCGCGCCAAATCCATGGATCGCTAATCCATGAATGTGCGCCCCCGAGGGGGGGAGCGTGGGAACGTGGGAGAAGGCAAGGCAGGAAAGTGTGAGCGGAGGGGAAGGACGGACACAGACGGGGGAAGGAGAGGGGGTTAGAAGGCAAGAAAAGGAGGGGAGGGGAGGGAGGGCTCCCTCAAGTTGCGCCCGCGGGCTCGCAAGCGGGAGTGGCCGAGAGAGCAGCCTATGTGATCCAGAGGGGGAGGGATGGGGCGACCGGCTACGGTACGAATCAGCGCGGCTCACGCGTTCCGTGGCTTCGCCGAGCGACATGGACACCGAGCCTTGGGTACAGTGGGGTTGTTCGTCGTCTCAGCGAGGCTGCTGCGGAGACCAACTTTCTCTTTCACCGCAGTTGTAGTACGAATCAGCGCGGTTTTGTGAGAAAGCCGCGGGCATGTTAAGTTCCGCGCGCCGTGGTTTCGCCGAGCGACCTGGACAACAGGCCCCTGGTGTAGTGCGGTCGATGCACATTTAATTTGGAGGATCCTCTCTCTCTCTCTCTCCCTCTCTTTCTCTGTATACATGATATGTATATATACATATATATATGTGTGTATGTATGTATGCATGCATGTATGTATGTTTGTATGCTTGTATGATTGTATGCTTGTATGTATGTATGTATGTATGTATGTATGTGTATGTATGTATGTATGTATGTATGTATGTTTCCTTCCCTCTCGCTCTCTCTCTCTCATTCCTCTCTCTCTCTCTCTCCCTCTCTATCTCTCTCTCTCTCTCTCTCTTACTCCCGTCTCTCTCTCTCTCTCTCTTTGTCTGCCTCTATATATCTATGTTTTGTCGTTATCTCTCTCTCTCTCTACACACACATATCTGTATGTAGATACGAATATGTATGTATAGCCCTCGTTATCCTTCCCTCAACCCCTTTCTGTCACCGTGTCTCTCTCTCTCTCTCTCGCTTTCTCGCAATACTTCCGACGCAAGCCAGCGCGACGTCGTAATACTGCCGCGGGTGTGCTAGGTCAAGCGCTCCGTGGCTTCGCCGAGCGACATGGACGCCGAGCCTTGGGCACAGCGGGGTCGTGCGTTGCCGTCTCAGCGAGGCTGCGTTGGAGACCAACTCTCTCTTCCACCGTAGTTGTAGTACGAATCAGCGCGGCGTCATGATAGTGCCGCGGGCATGCTAGGTCCCGCGCTCCGTGGCGTCGCCGAGCGACCTGGACACCAAGCCCCTGGTGTATTGGGGTCTCTCTCTCTCTCTCTCTTTCTCTCTCGCTACCTCTTTCTCTCTTTCTTCTTTTTCTGATTATCTATATGTACATATACATATATATAATATCTATATCTATATATATCAGAGTGAGGGGGCCGAACGGTCATTCACTGTCCCTGGGTGCGTGGCTGAAGTGGAATTCCGCGGTGCGGATTCTCGTTGTTGTTGTTGTTGTTGGTGTTGTTGTTGTTGTTGGTGTTGTTGTTGGTGTTGGTGTTGGTGTTGTTGTTGTTGGTGGTGGTGGTGGTGGTGGTGTTGGTGTTGTTGTTGTTGGTGGTGGTGTTGGTGGTGGTGTTGCTGTTGTTGCTGTTGTTGTTGTGTGTTGGTGTTTGTTGTTGTTTGTTGGTGTTGTTGTTGCTGGTGTTGGTGTTGTTGTTGGTGTTGTTATTGTTCTTGGTGTTGTTGTTGTTGTTGTTGGTGTTGGTGTTTTTGTTGTTGTTGTTGTCGTCGTTCCACCCGCAACCCGCCCCGCGACCCACCCGCGACCCAACCCGCGACCCACCCCGCGACCCACCCGCGACCCACCCGCGACCCACCCCGCGACCCACCCCGCGACCCACCCCGCGACCCACCCCGCGACCCACCCGCGACCCACCCCGCGACCCACCCCGCGACCCGCCCGCGGCCCACCCCGCGACCCACCCGCGACCCACCCGCGACCCACCCGCGACCCACCCGCGACCCACCCGCGACCCACCCCGCGACCCACCCGCGACCCACCTTCGACCCAAACCACGTTCAAGGTACAAACCACCATTTTCGGCGCCTGCGGCGGGCTTTTTTTGCATTCCTTCCAGGTGGAGAGCCCGCGACCCACCCCGTGACCAACTCGCGACCAACCCGCGACCCAAATCACGTTCAGGGTACAAACCACATTTTTCGGCGCCTGCGGCGGGCATCTTCTGCATTCGTTTCAGATGGAGAGCCCGCTGCCCACCCGCGACCACGCTCAGGGTACAAACCACATTTTTCGGCGCCTGCGGCGGGCATCTTTTGCATTCGTTCCCGGTGGAGAACCCGCGGCCCACCCGCGACCCAAACCACGTTCAGTATACAAACCAATTTTTGGGGCGCCTGCGGCGGGCTGCTTTTGCATTCCTTCCAGGTGGAGGTGGAGAGCCCGCGACCTAAACCACGTTCACTGAACAAACCAATGCCGCACAAGCGCGGCCGCGGAGTTTTGCATGCCGTCTGAGCCCGCAAGGACCTCTTCAAGCCCCGCGCATCCACACCAGCCCGTCCAGCAACTTTGCACTGGCGAGTTGCCTTGATCAGAGAAGGCGGGGAGCATAAAGTGGAACAAAAGATTGCGTTGCAGTTCTCTTGGGAAAAGAGGGGGAGGCAGGAGGAGTAAACAGGGGACGAGGAGAACGCGGAAGAAGAGAGGATGTAAGGAGACTGCGGAAAAATAAAAGGAGGAGGAGCAGGAGGACGAGGAGGGGGAGGAGCGGGAGGAGGAGGACGAGGAGGGGGAGGAGGGAGAGGATGATGATGATGATGATGATGATGATGATGATGATGATGATGATGATGATGATGATGATGTACGACAATGGGAGGACTATGATGGAGGCCGATGAGGGGGAGGACGACAATGGGAGGACGATGATGAAAGGACGAGGGGTGGAGAGGGAAGACGAGGAAGAAGAGGAGGAGGAGGACAAGGTGGGGGAGGAGGATGACGATGACGATGACGATGAGGACGAGGAAGAGGAGGAGGAGGAGGAGGAAGAGGAGGAGGAGGATGAGGAGGAGGAGGAGAGCGCCATCGACAAGGAAGGTAGGGGCCACGAGGTCCGCCGGCTCGACAACGCCCGCGTCGCCCGCGCCCGCCCCCTCACTCTTATCCGCAATTGCGGGGTGCTACGTATATATATGTATAGATATACATATATATATATATATAGGTATAGGTATATATGTAAATATACTTATATATATACATTTATATATATAGATATATAAATATACATATACCCGTGCACGACGCCCGGGCGCCCAGGGCGGCTGCCCCGAGAGGAGGCATGGGAGTACCGGGGCTCATTTTCCTTGTGTTTTTACCGGGTTTCCGCGTCCTGGTCCTCGGAGGCCGCCGCCTCCGACCCCCCGTGGGAGGACGGGGCGGCCGGGGAGGTCCAAAATAGTCCAGGAGGGCCTCCAGAGGCTCCCAAGACGGCCCAAGCGGGCCCCGAGTCGCCGAAAGACCGCTCCATGCAGGACGCCCAAGATAGGCCCGAGACGGCCCGAGAGGCCCCACAAGGCACTCCACGACGCTTCAAGACGCCTCTCCAGAGCGCTTCAAGAGGCCGAAATCGTCAATTTTACGAAGGTTTTCGAACGATTTTGGCCTTCCAGCCTTTTCGGCTGTCCGACGTTCCAAGACGGCTCAATAGGCCCCCAAGCGCCCCAAGACGGCCCAAGAGGGCCCCAAGACGGCCCCAGAATCGCCCAAGACAGCCCAACAAAGCCCCAAGACGGCCCCAAGATGCGCCCAAGAGAGGGACCACGACTCCAAAAAACGACCCTCCCGCTTGAAGAGTGCCCCAGGAGGCCCCAAGGAGCCCCCAAGAGGCCCCAGGAGGCCCCCAAGAGGCACCCAGGAGGCCCAAACGAGGCCTAAAGAGGCCGCAAAACAGCCCCGAGGAGGCCCCACAACGGCCCCAAAACGGCTACCGAGAAGCTGCGAAACTGCCTTCGCGACGTCCCCGACAGGCCAACCACGAGATCCAAACCAACACCCATGAGGCCTCTGACCCACCACACAGGGCACTGTGGCGGGAGCAGTGACAGCACTTGTGCACAGCATGTTCCGGCGGGAGCCTTCCGGAACACGCTGCAGGAGGAGGAGGAAGATCAGGAGGAGAGAGAGTTGGAGTGGGAGGAGGAGAAGGAGGAGGAGGAGGGGGACGAGGAGGAGGAAGAGGCCTCCAAGACAGCTCCAAGATAGCCGAAGAGGCTTCCAAGAGGTCCCTGGGCGGCCCACGAGGGCCCCAAGGCGGTGCCTGAGGCGCCCAAGAAGGCCCGAGAGGGTCCCAAGACGGCCCCAAGAGAGGCCCAAGAAGGGAAACACGAACTGAGAATCCGAGCTTTCTACCCCGAGAGGTTCTCGGGAAGTCCCAAGAGGCCCCCAATCGGATCTGAGAGACCCCCAAGAAGATCCCAAGAGGGCCGACGAGGTTCAAGAGATCTCCCAAGGTGGCCCCAAGAGGCACAACTCATTGTTTTACGATTGGGCTTTGACGGGTTTTAATCCCAACCATCCTGTGGTGTTGGGTCCTCGTTTTGAAGAGACGTCGCCCCGCGTTCCTTCCTCCTCCTCCCTCCTCCTCCCCTTCCTCCCCCCTCCTCCCCCTCCCACACCCATTCTGGCACACCCCTCACACGCTTCGTGGCCCCATAGGGAGCTCCACCGAAGGCCCCAGTGGCTGCGCCCGCATGCGGTTCCACCCCCCATTCTGGCACACCCCTCACACGTTTCGTGGCCCCATAGGGAGCTCCACCGAAGGCCCCAGTGGCTGCGCCCGCATGCGGTTCCACCCCCCATTCTGGCACACCCCTCACACGTTTCGTGGCCCCATAGGGAGCTCCACCGAAGGCCCCAGTGGCTGCGCCCGCATGCGGTTCCACCCCCCATTCTGGCACACCCCTCACACGTTTCGTGGCCCCATAGGGAGCTCCACCGAAGGCCCCAGTGGCTGCGCCCGCATGCGGTTCCACCCCCCATTCTGGCACACCCCTCACACGTTTCGTGGCCCCATAGGGAGCTCCACCGAAGGCCCCAGTGGCTGCGCCCGCATGCGGTTCCACCCCCCATTCTGGCACACCCCTCACACGTTTCGTGGCCCCATAGGGAGCTCCACCGAAGGCCCCAGTGGCTGCGCCCGCATGCGGTTCCACCCCCCATTCTGGCACACCCCTCACACGTTTCGTGGCCCCATAGGGAGCTCCACCGAAGGCCCCAGTGGCTGCGCCCGCATGCGGTTCCACCCACACCCCTCACACACCCCTCACACGTTTCGTGGCCCCATAGGGAGCTCCACCGAACGCTCCAGTGGCTGCGCTCGCATGCGGTTCCACCCCCCATTTCGGCACACCCCTCACACGCTTCGTGGGTGGCTCCATGGGGAGCTCCACCGAACGCCCCAGTGGCTGCGCTCGCATGTGGTTCCCCCCCCATTTCGGCACACCCCTCACACGGTTCGTGGCCCCATAGAGAGCTCCACCGAAGGCCCCAGTGGCTGCGCTCGCATGCGGTTCCACCCCCTTTTTCGGCACGCCCTTCACACGTGGCCCCATAGGGAGCTCCACCGAACAGTGGCTGCGCTCGCATCGTGGCACACCCCTCACATAGGGAGCTCCACCGAAGGCCCAGTGGCTGCGCTCGCATGCGGTTCCCACCCCATTTCGGCACACCCCTCACACGTTTCGTGGCCCCATAGGGGGCTCCACCAAAGGTCCCAGTGGCACTGCCCGCTTGCGTCCGCCACCACCCAGCACAGCCCTTGTTCCCTGCGCTTCACCCACCCAGAACAGCGCTTCGTAGCCCTATAGGGAGCTCCACCAAAGGTCCCAGCGGCACCGCCCGCATGCGTCCGCCACCACCCTGCGCAGCCCTTGCTCCCTGCCTGCGTTTCACCCACCCAGTACAGCGTTTCGTGGCCCCATAGGGAGCTCCACCGAAGGTCCCAGTGGCACCGCTCGCATGCGTCCGCCACCACGCAGCACAGCCCTTGCTGACCGCGTCTCACCCACCCAGTACAGCGTTTCGTGGCCCCATAGGGAGCTCCACCGAAGGTCCCAGTGGCACCGCCCGCATGCGTCCGCCACCACCCAGCACAATTGCGGCATCCACAACTGCATATGGTTGGGTCCTTCGCCAGGCTAATTGTTTTACGATTGGGCTTTGACGGGTTTTAATTGTTTCGGCCTTTTGGTATCCCGATGCTCCAAGACGGCCCAAGAGGCTTCCAATACCGCTCCAATATAGAGGAAGAGGCCTCCAAAAGGGTCCCAAGACGGCCCGCGAGGGCCCCAAGACGGTGCTTGAGGCGCCCAAGACGGGCCCGAGAGGGCCCCAAGAGCCCCAAGAGAGGCCCAAGAAGGGGAACGCGACCCAACAGCAGAGCGTTCCCCCCAAAAGGCCCACAGGAGGCCGCAAGAGGACCCCAAAAGCTTCTCGAGGACCCAAAAGGCCCCTAGGAGACGTCCAAGAGGTTTTAAAATAGCTCAAGAGTGCCCTCGATGCGTCAAAACTGCTTCCAGGAAGCCCCCGGGAGGCTTCCGGATTGCCTCAATCTGGCCGCAAGTGGCCTCAAGTCGGGCCTCCACGCAGCCAAGACGGCCAATGACGGCCTCAGATTGCAGAACCGATGCCCCCAAGGGACCCTCAGACGCCCCCCAGGAGGCACCCAAGAAGTGCCTCCGACAGCCAGTTGACGAAGCATGCGGAACACCCCAGAAGCTCCTCAGATGCCGTCGCGCGCCTGTGCTTGATAGCGTTGTCCAAGATCGTCCAGCGCCCCCCCGGCCTGGGCTAGAACCTGAGCGCGCGCGAAGAGCGCGCGATGGTTCTAGTATACACACATAGATACGTATATGTATATGTGTGTGTGTGTCTCACTCTTGCTCTCTCTCTCTCTCTTTCGCTATGTTTCTCAATATCTCTCTCGTTCACTCTCTCTCTCTGTCTCTAGTTCTCTCTCTCTCCCTCCTCGTGCGCTATCCTCTATCGCTCTCTCTCTCTCTCTCTCCCTCTCTCTCTCTCTCTCTCTCTCTATGCATCGCTCTCTCTCTCTCTCTTGCTCTATCTGTTTTTTTCTCTCTCTTTTTCTCTCTCTCTCTCTCTCTCTTTCTCTCTCTCTCTCTCTCTCTCTCTCTCTCCTTATATATATATATATATATATATCCCTCCCGATATGTGTTTATGTACGTATCGCTATAGATAAATGTCTCCCTATCTCTCTCTCTCTCTCTCTCTCGATTGCGTGTCCTCTCTATGTCTCTCTATCCCTCGTTCTCTCTCTCTCTCTCGCGCTCTCTCTCTCTCTCTGCCTCTCTCTCTCTCTCGCTCTGTCTATTTCTCTCCCTCTCTGGCACTCCCCAAGTATATGTACATAGCGAGTCCTTAGGTGTACAGAATCCTATATATCCGCGTCTCTCTTTTTCTCTCTCTCTCTCTCTCTCTCTCTCGCTCTCTATATCTCTCTCTCTCTTTATCTCTCTCTCTCTCTCGCTCCCTCTCTCCCTCTATCTTTCTCCCCCCCCTTTTCTCGTTCGCAATACTTATAATGCGAGGCAGCGTGGCTTCGTGATAGCGACACGGGAATTATAGGTCTCGCGCTCCGTGGTTTCGCCGAGCGCCATGGACGCCGAGTTCCCGACACAGCGGGGTTTCCCGCTGTTGTCCCAGCGAGGCACAAATTGTGCAGGTGAATGTTTTGTCTCTCTCTCTCTCTCTCGTTCTCTCGTTCTGTCCCCCTCTCTCTCTCTCTCTCTCCTCTTTCTCTCCCTCTCTCTCTCTCTCTCTCTCTCTTTCCCCCTCTCTCTCCCTCATTCTCTCTGTGTCTGCCTGTCTCTCCCACCCAGACACATGAGCGTACTCTAGCACTGTCTCGGTATACTGCTCTCTTTCCCGTTGGCGCACTTTTGCGAGACCCCAGGCGTCGCGGGCCTCTGCACACCACCATCTTAGTGCACACGGAGGAGGTCCGTAGCATTGACGGCCGAAGAAATGTGATCCCCGTACGCGGACCCCAGAGACACGCGCCGTAGCATGAGGTAAAGCGGTTCGATAACAGCGTTTCTCGAGTTCCATTTGGTTGGAACACATGAGACAGAGCGCCCAGGGAAAGAGGGAACGCGACGACGGCGACGACGGCTCAAACAGAAAAGAGTCAGGGGGGGAGCGGCGACGACGACAACGATGACGATGAAGACGACAACGACGACTGAAACAGAAAAGCGTCTCACACACGCCGACAGGGTCGGTGGATTTCACACAGCTACAAGTTCTCGCGCTTAGCCCTGCAGGTCCACGGGGCGAAATAATTGGCAGGCGCGCGCGCCGCGCTCATGCTCGGCTGTGGCATTGGCCGCTACCGAGGAGGCCCCACCTCGAAGACATACAGGCTGATCACCGTCCCCGTCCACATTGTTCCCGTTGCGGGCGCTTCGGACTGAGAAGGTTCCACATGCATTCCCAGCGGGCCCCGCCTGGGTGACAGCAGTCGTCGCCTGCTTGATTGCAGCCGCTGTCCATGTCGGACAGCACTTTCTGTTCGGCCTCCTCCCCATCCCCGTCCCCGTCATTCCTCCCTCCCCCTCCTCCTCCCCCCTTCCACCCTGGCCCACTCTTCGGCCTCTTCACTCGTCCCCATTTCCCCCATCCCTCCCGCCATCACTGCCTGTCCCCTTCCCCCCCTCCATCTTCGCTTATCTTTTTGGACAGCATGCTACGGGGGTGGCCTGCACGCAGCGTCATACATTCGTCCCCCCTGCCCCCGATTCTCCCCAGCCTCTTCCCTATCCTCCCCCCTGTCACTGCCTGCTCCCTCGTCCCTGTTATCGTCCTTCCTTTCCCCCCTTTCTTGGTTTATGCCGTGTGGGTGATCAGCCCGCAGCGTCGTACTTCCCTCCCCTCTTTTATCATCATTACTCCTCTTTTTCTTCCTCCTTCTCCTCCTCCTCTTCCTCTCATTCCTCCTCCGTAGCCATTGTGGCGCAAGACGGGTTTCTGTTGCCTGGCTCTGATAAGCTAGCTAATTTATTTCGCATTGTCGTTCAGTCTGCTTTCCCCCTGTATTTGTTCCGTCTCTCATGGAGGAGGTTGGTGGTCATGTCTCTTATGCCGCTGCGAAATCTATTCGCACTCTCGGGCTGCATCATGGCAAGCAGTATTATAGCTCCGGCTGCGCAGCACATGATCATCGGGTGCTGCTCTCTTCGCCTACATGGCAACGTCTGCAGCACATTGGCATGACATGCCAGCAACTACATCATCATACGGAACCGTGGGAGGATTCTGTTTTCGATACTCTCGCGGAAGAGCTTTCACTGCCCTGCCCTGGGAGGTCGGTCCGCCCACGGTTTTGTCACGTCGCTACTCGGGCGTTCGAATGAATCGGGATTGTGGACTTCGCAGACACGCTCCTGAGTTTATTCATGATCAGGCTGCCCCCTGTCCGGCCACGGTCTCATCGTCGTCCCCTTTTGTTTTGTTTGTTCTGTCATTTTGCAACAGGCGCGTATCAGCTACGACGCACGACTCGTTGATCCTGCTAGTCCTCCGGAATCGCAAAATGGCACAATTGGTCGCTTCCAGGGTTTATTGGAAAAGCTCGGGGAGAACACACCTTGTTCGGAGAGTTCTGGCGACAACTTTGCAGGCCAAACATCTTCCTATGCGGCGCCGCAGGAGCCAGGATCTGTTTCTAACTATGATGTTGGCCCTGGTGGTACGCTGGGCGACGACAAACGCACCTTGAGTGCAGATGCATTCCAGCAGCAACTTGGTCGATTGCCTGCGAAAGCGGATTCGAACATCAAAACTGCCATGGCGAGGACATTCCGCTCTCTGCCTGGTCTCGCACAGGACATGGTCCACACTCTCCCTGACATCGTCGAAGACATTGTTCACAAGGCGGCGTCGGCCAGGTGCGGCGCAACCGCGCCGCCCCTCGAGCCGTGGAGGATAAGCTGATGAAGTTTATGGCACCTCTTGTTTGCGCATGCGGATGGCATTGATCACCAATTTCGTGATCAAGCCAGTATCACGCAGGAGCAGCTCTCCGCAGTTGCCGTGCTGGTGATGTCTCTGCGTGCTGAGGGGCGCCTTCTCGCGGATAGTCTTCATGCGGCGGAAGCCGCACGGCCCTTCATGCGCGCGGCCAAGACCTGCAGGGCCAGCGCGGCCGACACGCGACGGCACATCCAGTGCAACGTTGTGTCGGCTCGGACGCGATTGTCGACGCGTTGGTTGCGTCTTCTGTCACCCGAGAGGTCGCTCGATCGACGAGTCTACTGCAGTTTCGCCGACCGCCTCGAACCGGCCCGCGCGGATCGAGCCATCGGCACAGCCCACGAATTGCAAACAGTTCGATGCGATTTCCGAGCATTTCGAATAGGAAGAATTTGATGAGATGGTGAGTTCGCATATCCTCGGCGAAGTTCTCAGCCGCCGTGGAGAGGCGCCTAATTCGCAGAGCACCGCTTCGACCCAGCTGCTCCGTGGCACGCACTCCGCGGCCGGGCCTCTGGAGCCGGACGTTGACGGAAGGCGCTGCAAGACGTCTCGATCGTCCCGCGCATCCCGTTCACCCTCCTGCTGTCTGGCTTCGGCGAGGTAATAGTTAAGGGGGTTCCGCCTCCGCTTCCTCCCCGTCGCTAGGGGCGCGGATTCGTTGCGTTTTCGAATGTCACGGACTTTGTTGGGCACGCCCCTCCTCCTTCTTCCCCCCCTCCCAGTCGAGCGGCAGCCTATGACCTGCCCCTGCCTTCTCTGCCTTGTTAATCGCATCCCTTTTTCCGCCGCCTTTTGTGGCCCTGGGGCGCGTTGTCGGGCCAGACTACGCGCCCGCGTTAGATCCGCGTCAACGCGCCCACCTGCTCGAAGGCAGAACAGAAGCATCCGCTTATCCTACCCGTCGTTTCCATAGTTGGCAGCGGAGCCCCGGCCCCATTTCATTTCCTCTCGCCGCCGCGGCCCGCGCGGCACCTCCACCACCCCCATGCTCTTCGCCCCGTTCCCCATCATCCTCTACGCGCGCGGCAAGAATGCCCTCCTGGCCCCCCGCGGCCGCCCACCTCGCGCTCGCTGAGACGGACGACGAGGCGGACATCTACCAGAACAAGTACGTCTTCGAGAACTCCAAGGAGCGCGGCGCCACCCCGCCGCTGCCTGCAGCTCTCCCGGAGCGCATTCCAACTGCGTTGGAGTCGCTATCGGCGCCGCGGGTCGGGGTTTCAGCTGAAGATAGGGAACCGCCATCGCCCCCGTCAACAGCCCCAGCCCGCGGCCCCGAGCCGCCCGCAACTACGACGCGGGGGCGCTGGGAAACGCGGGCGGATTAGATCATTGATAAGAGCGGAAATTCAGTGGGGCGCTGGACAACCATATTGTCATATCTCCTAGGCACAGCGAAACAGGGCTTGGACGACCTGCCTTCGTCTCTCTCGGCGAGCAACATATCGCCGCGCCCGCAGATTTCCTTCAGACCGGCAGAGCGGGACCCCGGCGCGCATTCCTCTGGGCCATCATGCAGTGGGCGCAACCCAGCACAGTGGCGACACGGCGCACTAGGGGCATTCCCGCAACAACGTTGCGGGGCGCCCCGAGCGCGGCGACAGCCGCAACAGCGCGACAGACGACAGCGCCAAATACTTCGACGAAGAGGAATACATTCGGGACAGGGGCACACGGAAGCCCCGAGGCCCATCGTCAGAGCAACGCTGTCGGCGGGCCCGCGCCTCCCAGCATTTCCTCGGCCCATGGAGGAGCCTCCACTCCGGATGGATGGCCACCGGAGTGGGCGCGATTGCCCTGGCCAGCTGCCCCACCTGCATGGGCGCGGGCGGCGGCAACGGCAGCGCGCGGCACCTGCGCGCCTGGGGGGCCGAGCAACAATCTCGGGCCCCCTTCCAAGGTTGGGCGCGGGAGGTGATGATTTGGTCAATGGCAGGCGGCCCGCGTCAAATTTCGCCTCACCGGCATGGCCCGAGAATGCGCGGACGAGCAGCCGCCAGCTGCCCTCGCGCAGGCAGGCGCCACCAACGCCGACACAGCGCCCCCGATGACCGCCCCGGCGCACAGTTTGGCCGAACGCCGGAGTCAACTGGGCGAGGAGGCGCGCGCTCCAGCAGTCTGCACTTATGAACTCCCCTCGACTGCCACAGGATCGCATTGATAACCTCCTCACACGTTTCGAGATTATCTGCAGCCGCGCCCAGCATTTCGATCAGCTCACGATCGGCTGCGATCGTCTGAACCCCCACCTCGTACCCGACCAACGCAGCGCAACTCGCACTGACGACGGGTCATTTGCGTCGCGTTGGGAGCATGATTGAGGGATCGATTGGCACCGTCGCCGTCGCGGTGCACTCAGCCCAGTAGCAAACCGTCCTCACGGGTACGCCCACGCAAGATCAGGCTCAGAGCGCCTCTGACACTACGGCCAGATCTAGCTGGGACGGCCAGGGCCTATCAGCACCGGGGGCGGCACCGACCCCACCTGCGCCAGCATCCCAGCGCAGGAGGCATCCCCTGCAGCTGCCATCGACTCAGGCACCGACGCAGACGCCATCAGCTCGTTCGGCGAAGGAGAGATAGCCGCCGACGACCCCGAGCTACGCGATGTTCCTGGGAACATCGAGGCTCGCACCTGCTCTGTGCTTACGAGCGTGCTAGAGCACGACGGCGACGCTTCAACAGCCACGAGTCCACGCGCCGCGCCCGGGCGGTTTTTCAGAGGAAGGACAAGGGCCGCGGCAGGAGCCACCGAATCTTTCTGGCAGACTTGTCCGAAATTGACATCCGAGAGACATCCGCGGGCATCGGGATGAGCGAGGGTGAGGGGGTAGGGATGCTCAGGATCAGCGGCATGGGTTTGGGCCGTCAGGGCAAGCTTATGGGCCCAGACGGGGTGCAAAATGATTTGCCACGAGCGCGACTCAGAGGAACGCCTCGCGCGCGACTGCCCCCTGCGCCGCAACCCAGGGCGCGCTCTCTGCCTCAGCGCCCACGCCCCAGCACCACCAGCTTCCACGCCACTAGCAGCACTGGGGCAGCAAGGGCCACTGAGCCTAGCTGAGCAGCAGCCCCTGGAGAGCACACGCGCGGTCTGGAAGATCAGGGGCTCCGCCAGCCAGGGGCAGAGCACGTCTGCAGGCTCGCGCGCGGGTGACCCCACGACGCAGGGCGCTGATCTTCGGAACGGCGGACAGCCTACGCCAGCATCAGCAGCACCGCGGCAAGCAGCAGCAGCAGCAGCCGCAACCGCAAGTTCGTCATCTGACGGTTCGCAGAAACAGGTTGGCCTCAGTCAGTGGTCACGTCGGGCGGGGGCACCATTTCCATCGTCATCGCCCGCCCCCCGCGACGCCGAGCAACGACGACTGCGATAGGCGATCGGCGATCTCACGGGCCGCGCGCAAGTTTCAGCGCAGCCACCGGGCACCGCGACTGCGTTGCAGACCCACCCGGGAGCAGAGGGGCGCCAGCGCCAGCTGCACCCAGCGCAACGACAGCTCCAGCAGTACCACTTGCACAACCACAACGGACACGAGTTGGCGGTGCTATCCCTCTGGAACAGGACCAGGGGCGCGACTGGCCGGACGGCCCCCGCACACAGGCCGCAGCCCCCACGCCAACAGCTGCCGACGTGCAGCTGCCGAGCTGGGCCTAAATGCCGTCAGTGGCCTCGCTCGGCATCGGCAAGCCATGCGGATCGAGTTCCGCTTGGCCACCAATACTCCCTCTGGACTGGTCCTGTTCAACATGCAGGCCAGTGGGCGCGATCCAATTATTGGGTAGAGTGGCCACGTGGTTTGCCGGCCGCGAGACGCGGATGTCTGGCGGCAATCGGACCGAGCACGCGCGCATTCCACCCTCGACTACACCCAACGACGACACGTCGACGAGCTCCACAGCACAGGCGGCGCTGGAGCTACTGCGACAGCAGGCAGACCAGCAGCGCCAAGCCGCGCGGAGTTAGGCCGAGACGCCGATTAACCCTCCCCCCGCACTGGCTGCAGCGCGAGCCGGCTGCAGCGCGAGCTACACCGCCCACGGTTGTTGTTTTCAACGTCGACGACAGGAAGCGCCCCACTTGTCTCAAGGCCTTCGCCCACGGCGAGAGGGCTGCGCGACTCCAGTGCTGGCGTATCTTGCACCGCGCACGCCGCCTTCAACTCGTGCAGAACACCGACGCCAGCTTGATTGATTGCCCAGCGCGCCGCGGACCAGCCGACATCATCGCCGACTTCCGTTTCGCTGGCGCAGATCTTGCACGCGCGGGCCCGACAACTACGGCGCCGGCCAGCGACGCGCCAGCAGGAGACGCGCTGCAGGAGACACCGCCAGAGCAGGACACGGCACCCTCTCCTCGGCCAGCTCCAGCTCCCGGGACACTACGGCAAGATCTTCTAAGATCTCCAGGCAGCGCTTCCAGTTTCGCGCCCGCGGTAGATACGCCAGCGCCCTACGAAGCTCACCAGGACTTGCACATGCCTCTGTGCAAGCTTACATCGCTCGGACCTGCGCTCCCGTGGTGGCCGACTACGTCAGGCACAGGCTCGAGTTCCAAGACGACTCGCCGTGCTACCTGGCCCGCGCATCACTCTCAGGCGGCCGGTTAGACGTCGTCGTCGACACCGGCGCCTGCATCGATCTCCGGGGCACGCGATTCGCCAGGAGTTTGGCCTGGCGAGCCACGCGGGCGAAGCTCCAACCCTCGAAGGGGAGGTTGTCTGCCCCACTGCACGCGGCAGGAGTGGGCAGCGGGTCACAAATGGCGAAATAGAAAATCCACTGCCCCATCACCACCACATCACGCAATGGCACGACCACTCAGCACAGCATGCGCGCTCTGTCCGTGGAGGGCGCAGGCGACACTCCCCCCGCCAGGTTAGGTCTGCAATCCACTCGGTCCAACAGAGGGGTGGTGGAGACAGGCGCAAACCACCAGCGCGCCACCTTCCCCGGGCCGGGCGGCTATAAGATCACCTGGAGCCCAGGTGCAATACACTTCGATCTGGAGCCCGCTCCGAGTGGACACCCTTGCATCCCAGTCGACGACTTCAGCAAGCTCCAGCCACCCTCCGGGGGGCCCGCCGCCCAAGCAGCTCACGCTGCTGGCAGTAGGCAACGACAGCCAGGATCATTGCGACGCCAACGGACGAGAATGTAACATGCTAAAAGTCCAACATCTCAGTCCGAATGCGAGAGCCCATACACGAAGCACCACCGGCTCCGCCGTCTACGACCTCCACGCCGGCTCCGACGCCAGCATTCCGACCTGCGGGCGGGAATTGGCACCTACCGGCACAGCAGCACTAACAACGCCAGGCGCAGACATACGCATTGACCCACGCCCAGGTCTCGCGCCCAAGGGCATCGACATTTCTGGCGGCGAGTTGGACCCCGACTACCACGGGGAGAACAAGTTCATCGCGCACAACCCCCCCACTCGGCCCCACGCGGTCGAGCAGGGCCACCGCGCCGCCGCATCGCCCAGCTCAGCATAGATAGATAACGACAACGCCGAGATCACTGTCGTTACCTACCTTCCTCCATAACTCCGCGTTTCCGGGGGCTTCGGACACATTGGAATGACGTTCTTCGGCCAAGACTCCGATATGAGGGATTCCGCAGTGCACTTTCTCATATCCAACGTCATTCATCCCCAGTAGACAGCATCGCGCCAACAGGGTTTGAAAGCAAATCTGTCACCAAAGACCCCACGCAGCCGCTACACTAGGAGAAGGATGGGTCAGCCCGCAAGGCTGGCCCAGCCGTCGCGCCCGGCAGAAGTGGGCAACAGGACCACGCCGCCCCGTCTGGGTCCTGGAAAGAGGAAGGGACACACCACTTGCACTGCAGGATCACGGCTACGACGTTGTCCACAACACCGACTTCGGCAGTGCAGATCGGTCGTTCTAGGATCCCACGCTTCCCATAACCAACTACAGCATGTTGTGGACCACGTGCGACACGAATAAGGATGAGGTTCACCCCGTTTTCGGCTCGCTGCCCAGTTGGTGTGCCCGCGCCAAGGAAGCAGGCGCGAGGATCGTGGTTTTCGGTATCCACGGTCCACATTGGAATCGTCTCGCCGTGAAGCAGATGACCAACACGCACGCGCTCCACTCCAGCAAGCACAGGGCATGGCACAAGCCCGTAGCACTAGGGGCTGAGCACAGCAGGATCTGTTTCACGATGTACACCAGAGCCCCTGCACCCAGCCAGCTGCGCAAGCGCGGCATCATGCTGGAGGAGCACGTCGACGACTGGACCACCACGAATCGGCGGCTGCACCAAGCCCCGATGCGCCGCGAGGCGCCACCCACCCGGAGTTGCGCTTCAACGAGCAGCGGCGCGCCGAGGAAGACACGTCTTCGACGAGGCACGGCAGCAGCTTCAGCACCAGGATCAAATTCTGCTTCCTGTCCTACGGCGACTGGCAAGCGCGACTCCGCGCAGCACATCCAGGATTCCACACAGCACATCCACCGCACCCAGCTGCGCACCCAGGACCCAGCACAGGACCATCGAGGAGAGTACGATTCGAGGAACATCCTGACAACCACGACACCAAACGAATCCTTCAAAATGGCCCCTCTATTACTGGTCGACCAGCACGGGAGGTTAGGGGCAATTTGGTCGCCAGTGCCGATCCCGCTGCCGAAGCGAAGGCATCTGGCGAACGCGCTGCCAGCGTCTATCCCGCAGCAGAGCGCACGCGTTAAAAGGAGAGGATGAAAGAAGGTCGCGCGCATGTAGCCCGCAAGCAGGTTGTAGAGAACCACTACGACGACTGCGGCTCAGACCTCGCGGACCTTCCAATTTACCTTCTTGACGCACTTGCCATTGGCGAGCTCGGCCCCTTCGAGGGGTGCGACGACTTCCCCGGGACGCCAGCGTTTTCTTCTTGGGCCCGGAACGACGGCATGAAGTCTTGAGCAGACGCGCATGAGATAACCGCTGTCGGATCCAATTAAGTCCGCGGAGATCCAATTTTGGTTTTGGTTTCTGCGCCGGTGGATCCGAGTTCTGTCCGCGCGGGTCCGATATCGGACTTTCTGGATCCGCGCCCGGTCTTTTCTCTTCGGCGGATCCGATCTCCACGTCGCTGTAAACCGATATCACTATATTCACGCGGACTGTTCCGCGGACCCCGCGACCCGCCCGCGTTAAGATCCTACGGGGGAGGGGGGGTCGGTCATCAGTTTCCCAAAATGCGCCCCGCGATGTCTCGCGCGCCCTCATCAACTCTCCGCGCGCGCGGGCCCCACTCAACACGCACATGTCCCTCACGGTTGCTGCGCGCAGCTCGTCCAGACGCCGTCCGTTCGGAGGCGCCGGCGTTGTCTCGCGAACTCCCTATCGCCGCTTTCACCTCAAGAGGCAAAATATTCACCCTGCGCAAGGAGGGGGAACGCCACGGCAATCTCAACTCAGGTTTGCCTACGCGGCGGCCATCAGGATCGTCGGCCCCCGCGTCAGATCGCCGCCCGACGAGAGCTCAGACGATATCAGCACACCGAGTTCCCGAGTTCAACACTATCCACCACCTCCCCACCGACCCCGCCACTCGACCACGGCGTCGACACAATCGAGGCTTGTGGGGGGAGGCTCGGACTAGCCAACATGCTGTCCGACGCCACCCTAGAGCGGGCGAGACCTTCGACCTGGCCACTAGCTGCGACCTCAACGACGAAGGCCAACAACGCGCAGTGGGGAGGCACATGCGACAGCACCGACCACTGGTGGCCATTATGGCCACCACGCGCCGGCCATTCGGTCGTTGGGCGACGTACAACTACAAGCTCAGCTACGACACGCGGCTGCGCTCCTACCAGGACGCGGCACCACACGGACGGTTCTGTGGCCGCATAGCACGATTACAGGTGGAGTTGGGCAACGATTGCATTAACGAGCAGCCCGACCCGTCGCGGCCGCACCACGAACCGCCGTGACCAGACGCGCTCGTTGCACCTGGCGTGGATAAGGTCGTCTTCGACCAGTGCATGCTCGGGCCCCGTGATCGGCATGGTGGTATCTCGATCACAAACACATGTTTTGCCACCAACATACCAGAGATCAACCAGCACCTCAAGTGCCCGAACAGCCATCAGCACACCCACGCCGAAGGCCACAACAGCTTCGACGCGCAAATTTGGCCCTGGAAGGTGGCCGAACGACTCGCGCAAACGATCCTGGATTTCTGTCACCGCCTGAGGCACTCGCATAAGATGAACAACGTTCGCGAAAGCGGCGTTGCCGAGGCAGCCTGTCCAGCAGCGGCGGCGTCTGGAGCCACAGAGGGTCAGATCCAGGGCGGGATGGCCTCCGAGCGCGCGCTATGCGCGCAAGGCGCGCAAGCGCATCGCGCGGGCGGACTCGCCCATGCACTCCAGAGATCCCAACGCGCGACGATACCCTAAAAGTGCTCCTATCCACTGGGCGCGCCCAGGCCGCCGCGAGGAAAATGAACGCGACCGCCCTGCACACGCGCGCGCACGCACACGCGCACGCACACACGCAGACACAGACACAGACACAGACACAGACACAGACACACACACACACACACACAGACACACACACACACACAAACACACACAAACACACACACACACACACACACACACACACACACACACACACGCCCAGCGAGCGCAGGTTCGCGGGCCCGCGCGGCAGGCCGCGACCACGCGCCGGCCTATTCCCGCGGGCACCAGCGCGACCTAGAGGACCACATTATCCCAGCGACCAGCAGGCGCAGCTACCTGGAGGAGCCGATTCTGGAGCAGCCGACGAAGCCGCTCTACCACCACCACCACCACCACCTTCAGGCACGCCAGGGGCCGGCTCGCCCTCCCGCGCTGAGGCTCAGAGCAGCGGTTCCAGCGACTACTGCTGGACCGCAGTGTTCTGGCTCGGGCGATTGCGCCACCAGACCGGGACTACGAGCCCAGCCGCAGGGCATTTGCCGAGACGACCAGCATTTCGAGCCACCAATGCATCGGTTGGCAATCCGACCCCCTCCGAATGGACTCGCTTCGATGTCGCCACGTCACTGCGTGCACGACGCGGGGACTCGCGCGATGCACGCACGCGAGAGCTGCGCAAACTGCAACTTCGGCTATGGCACGCTACTAAGGAGGAGAAAATGGCCCGAGCACTACGCGCAGCCAACATTATCCAGGACATCCTCGACCTCATACCCAGTGTCAATGAATGAAGGGAACGCCGCAAGTTGCAACCAGATGCACGCCGAACGATCCCTACACTCCGACTCCATGCGACAACCAGCATTTCGAGCGCGACATATTTTATTAAACGGATCGCATGATCACACATCTGATCTGATGCGCCTCACGCCGGCACAACGGCCAGGACATCGACTCCAAACGCGACTCGACGCTGGTTGCAGCCATCGGCCGATCATGGATCCAGATCTTCAGCGCGATGGAGACGTTCATCGCGGAGAGCGAGGGCAGCGCGACCACGACTATACTTCTTGGAGGAGATGACGAGGCGAGGAGCCCAGTTGGACATCCGCGCCCCGCGACAGCACGCTCGCTTCATCGGACGACGCGGGGCTATACCACGCCATGCATTTCGCGCCGGGGGAGCAGCTAGAGCGCGAAGGTATTTATGCCAACTTCGACTCTATGCTTGCCCATGCCATAATTGCAGGCAACAGCCTCACCCACGTTGGCGGCGTCGCACCTTGCAACGTCGTCTTCGGGAGGCAGCCGGCTATGCTGCCACCAGCGGAAGTAGACGAATCGGGCGAGGTGTCTGGCGACTACATCGCCGGCGTCGACCCCCCTGCAGGCAGGGATGCGCAGCCCGGCCGATTGAAGTGGCGAGCCAGAGAGATCGCATTGCAACGCTCGATTGAGGCAAGTTCCATCTCCCGCGTCAACTGCACCATCCAGACACGCCACCGAGTTCGGAGAGGGCCGCTTTAAAGTTAGCCACCACGCAGTCATCCACAGGCCACTGGGCACAAATGACGCATCAGGCCGGGCGAGCCCTGGGACGCGCATGTCTGTCGATCCGGCTCGAGGCAAGGTAACGGCCACGCACCGCCGAGCCGACATGATCTGAACATTGCAGGGCGCGCGGCCCTTCACCAGCGCCGACTTCGACGACGCGGGCAGCGGCTTGGCTAGAGCTGGCCTGGCCTGGGACCGAGTGGGCGATCTCATGGGGCACATCAGCACCAGGACCTTCGGCTGCTGAGAGGACGCAAGGGGCGCGCAGATGACCGCGCAGGCACGCAACGCCCAGACATTCTCGAAGTTCTACGCCACGGATCCCGCGGATATCCCCCGCTGCCAGACGCTCGCGCATACGTCTACTACTCGGCCAAAATATGCAGCAGATCGGCCGGGCTGCACCCGCAGTCTGGTCACATGGTGGTTGCGAGACATTTGTGGCAGCAGACGCCGAACAGGATCCAGATGGCGTCCGACGCTTGCGTCGGCGACGCTGCTGGGGGCGCCGTCAGCGCCGCTGAGGGGGGATATCCATCAGAATTGTCGGCCATGTCAAAGGGGACTGGCAGCGACGTCTGGCCACACCCAGCAGGCGATGTCGGCAGCGCGTCGCGAACTCGAAGGGGCAGGAGACCTCGCCCAGGAGTTGGAGGCGCTGGAGAGCGACGACAGCCAGCATATGATTTAAGCTGCTGTCGAGCACGCCGCGGCCGGTCTGGGCCGCCGGCCACGCGAGTGGCGCCAGCGCCCCGCGGCAGCATCAGCGCCAAGGCATCTACGCGCAGCGCCACTTGTACCTGCGAGGCGCCGCTCCGGGCGGCTACGCCATGCTAGAGGAGGCGGGCGAACGGGGGAAGCGCGCGGAGTTGCACCTCGACCCATGGGCGCGCGGAGCATTCCTAAATTTCAACGCGGATGCGCCCGGCGACAGCGTTGCCGACGATTCCTGCGCAGCCGTGCTCAGCGCGCACAACGCCGCCAAGACCGCGGCCATCAAGCGCAACGCCGATCTCCTGAACAAGGAAGAGGTGTCCAGACCGCCCAAGCAGGTGCCCGCAGCCATCCGCGAGTAACCACCATCTGGGCCAAGCACGCACGTTCCGAACGGCGACCGCTCAACGGCGCCCGGAAGGACATGGATTCTAGGCGCATCTTCAAATTGAAGCACCGGAAGGGCCTCGACGGAAGACCACGCGGATCATCCGGCGCCCCGCGGCGCTCGGAGGAACATGGGCGCCGTCGCCCTGGAGAAGTTCGCGGGGACTGCCCAACGGGCGTCACAGCGCGCGCCGCCCTCGCAGGCGACCCGCTGCCCGGACCAGGTCTACGTCGCCGTCGACGTCGAGGAGGCATTCCTGCACGGCGCGACGCGCGCCGAGATGCAGTAACAAGGCGAGGCGCCACGCGATGCGATTTTCGCCCCGCCGCCCGGCGGCGCGGCCATCCCCAGGCAGGCGTCCGCCCGCGAGTCCTTCGACGAGCAGACCGAGCGCCTGCGCCACATCAAGCAGGCACGGGCTGCAAGGACGCACCCCGCGCCTTCTGCACGCAAACTCGCTTGGGCCACGCGCTGACCAGAGTGCAACGCCAAACCCACCAGGCGGGGCCCAGAGCTCGAGGTCTAGCTTGACGCGCCCACCAAATGCGTCGTCGGCGACCCAAAGCTCGCGCCCATGCTGCCCAAGCGCGTCGCTGGACAAGAGGAGCACGTCGACAAGCTCGTCGGCCACGTCGAGGGCGTCTTCGGCAGGATGAAGGGGGCTAGGGCGACTTCACCAACTGCGGCGCCAACCGACACCGCAGCGCCGACGGCGCCGCGACGCTCGACCAGAACGTGCACATCGACGCCTCGACACCGCTCAGGCACGTCGACCTGGCCAAGGTAAGGCCGACGAGCCCACGGGAGGTGAACTACCCGACCTCTTCGTCTCCTCGCTGGGAACAGCCGCCTACGCCCTGCCCACCCAGCACCGCGTCGCAGCGCGCACTGCGGCGCTGCAACGGGCCAAGAACAAGCTGCTTCTAGGATAGGTCATGCAGCTCAATTTTGCCGCCCTCGCCAAGTAGAAGATCAAGGCGCGCATCACCGTTCCCGCCATGGAATGCGCTGGCCAGATTTGCGCGCACAGCGACGGGCCCTTCAAGAGGGAGGAGGAGAAGGGGTACAGCATGAGGGGCGTCGTCGACATGCGCCTTGGCAAGTGCCGCAGCACCGGCGAGGCAGTCTGCCCCTTGTTCGACGCCGCGAGCTGCTCGCAGCACGCGGCGCAGCTGACGGGTTGCAGGCCTACCTCCTCGCGCGCCAAGAGATAATCCACGACCCAGCGTCAGCTGAGGAGATCAGGGAGCTGAGAGGAGGGGGGCTACGCCATACCGGCGACCCTGGTCGTGGACGGGATGTCCGTCGTCGCGGCGATCGCCATGGATCCTGCGCGTCCACCTCCAGCACAGCACGTCAGGCCACCTAGGCGGCTATCCGACCAGCTCCGCACCGAGCAGATCACCGACACGCTTGCGTGCAACACCCGCGGCACGAGAGCCGACCCAATGACGAAGGGGAGCACCCAGGCCGGGAGATGATCTTGGACGCGACGCGCAGGAAGTTCAAGCACGACCACGCCGCGGTAAGATTGAGCGACGACCGGCGCAAGAAGACCGTGCCCAGCTGCCGCCGCAGCGACCCCAGGACGGATGGGGAGAACGTTGCACCGACGGGATGACCAGCCAGCAGTTTCTTTACATCTTACCGCGGCATCAGCTGTCACTCTTCGCTCCGCGGCATCAGCTGCTCCTTTTCGGTCCGTCGACCCGGCCGTTATTCTTCGGTCCGCCACATCAGCTGCCACTCTTCGGCTGCAGAACGTAACATCGGCGGTCGCACGTCGCGAACTGCGCTCGCGAATGCGACGTGGGGAGAGGCAAAGACAGCCGCGCGGCGTGAATTGCGTTCGCGAGCGCAACGTAGCAGGACATATCAGAGAACGCCCGCGTCAGGCGGAGCACGCTCGCAAGCGCGACTTAGCGAGTCAAGCTCTTGAGGGGCCGTCACCATGAATTGCGTTCGTGGAGCAGCAGATTTGGGCGCGCAGCGCATCAGTCATCTGCCTGTGCTCCTCTAGTTGTCTGTTCTCCGCGTTCCTCTTACAATTTGTATGAGGGACCTGCTCAGTAAAAGGCCCCTGTACTTACTTGCCTCCTATCGCGGGATGCATCAGCCTGCTTCGGCTTGCTTTATGAACCCTGCCGGGAGTAGTTGGCGCCCCCCCTCGCGCGCCGTTCAAGCTTTTGAGGTTGGCACCTCGGGTGGCCAAGGTGCCTTGGCGCGCCGCGATGTCCGGCAACTCCCGGACAACGCCGAAAGGAAGTCGAAACCAGGCTTATCCATCCCACCTCAACTGTTTATGAGGCCTCGTTGGGTGCGTGAACGCCAGATTCGGACGGCAACCTATCGCCTGCCCTGGCCTTCTCTGCCCTCTGAAACGTCTCCTTTGTCTGCCGCCCTTTTTGACTTGGGGCACGTAGTCCGGCCAGACTACGCGCCCGCGTTGACCCGTGTCGACGTGCTCACCTGCCCGCAAACATAATAAAAGCTTCCGTTTCTTTTACCCCTCGTTTTCACAGTCTCCTCCTCGTCCTCCTCCTCCGCTTCCTCCTCCTGAAGGAGCCCGCGGTCGCTTCGCGATCGGATCAACCCCCTTGCGGGCGCGCGAACGCGAACAAGCCGCCCGCCCGACTTGCGGCCGCCCGCCGGCCTCGGGCCCGCTGCCCGGCCCGGCTCCCACGGGGGCAGGGGAAGGATCGGCAACGCGCAAGTTTAGGTGCCCTGATGGCTTAGGGGCGTAGGGCTTAGGATTGAAGGATTAGGGCGTAGCTGGCAGGGCTTAGGGCGCACGGCTCAGAGCTTAAGCCTCGGGGCTTAGGGCTCAAGGCTTACAGCCGAGGGCTCAGGGTTCAGGGCCAATTCGAAACGCGCACGCAACGTTTTCATAACGTCCGCGTTCTCACGGTGCGCGTTGGCTCGGCGCGGGGTGGTCCACGTTTTGGCGAGCGTATCGCGCCAGACCCACGTTTTCATTATACGTGTTGAGTTCCGTGTCAACACGCTGCGTGTTGCGCGTTGCGTACATGGGCAGTTAAGCACCTCGCCAGAGTGACCCGTGGTGCGGGCCCACAGGGGTGGCCCCACCACCCGCCTGCGCACTCGAGCCTGGCCCCGCCGCGGCCCCCGAAGGCCGCGCACCAATGGTCATCCCGCGACTGGGGTCACGCCTGCGCGTGGGCGAGGGGAGGCGGGCACCAAGGGCACCCCCGCGCCGTGGAAGAATCAGCGCGTTAGGGCAGGGGGAAGGGGGAAGGCTTCCTGGGAGCAGGTTGCCTCTTAGAGGGCGCAGGCCTTGTCTATGGATGTCAGGCCCGCTCCTTCCTCAGAGACAGCCTCCTTCTAAGAAGCCTTCCCCCTCCCCCTTAACCATTCGCGCGCGCCGCCAATTCTCGGCGCGACAGAGCACTGTTGCGGTGGCGGTTTTCGGCCTGTTGGCGCCCGTCGGCGGGCCCCAGGGCCGTCAAAAATGACTTCGGACAAAGCCGGACCCCAGGAGGTGTCTCTTGGCATCGCCCAGACGCGTGCGTTTTTTTCTCTCGGCGAGGAGCATCGAGGAGCATCCTGGAGCATCGAGCAAAAAATACACGCACGACATCGAAAAAGTGCATGGGGAATGGACGTCCGAGCGATGGCAGGTGTCGAGACCTCTGGAACCCGAGTTAAGAAGAAAATTGGCGCGGGGCGTTGGGTGAGTACCAACCACAGGGGAGGCACAGGGGCTGTACCATCCTTGCTTCCTCTCCCGTTCCAGGCCCCTCCCACTCCCTGGATAAAAAAAATTGAAATCAGCACTCTGCGAGGGCGGCGTGGAACGCGACCATATTGTTGCTGGGGGGAACCCCAAGATCTTTTGAAAGTCCCCAGCAAAAGCCATTCTCAAGCGGCATGAAAAGCAATCGGAAGCTTTGCACGAGGACATCCCGAGCGAAATTGCCACGTTCCGATGGCATGGCGAAGTTTCTGATCGCCCTGGAGGGCGATCGGAGACGGCTTCCCCAAATAGTGATTACACTTGGTGGTTCTTATGCCTCTTCTAGGGAACTGGCCTGATTGTCAGTCTCGCAGCTATTTTGTCGCCGTCGCCGCCACGTCGCCGCCTCGTCGCCGCCCGTCGTCTGGACCTGATTGTCGGTCTGGCGGCTATGCTGTCGCCGTCACCGCCCCGTCGCCGTTTGAATTGCACAACGTAGATTGCACCGCAGATATTGCACCACATAGATTACACCACACAGATTGAACCGCATAGATTGGACCACAGAGATTGCACAAATAGGCCGCATCGCATACCTTCGCATAGATTATCCCTTCTTCAAATAAGTTAGATTCTACCCCCATCACCCCCCCCCCAGGGTTATCCGCCACGCGTTTCGATTGGAAAGTCATATGTGATCCTGACCCTTCGCTCATTTCCTTTATGAATTCATACCATCCCAGGCCAGCCGGTATCGACCCCCCCCCCGCCATCCTTCGCAAAAATAGTATGCGCGCACACTCGCTTAACAAAAATCATAAGTTTTCAAGAATCCCTTGCAAAGGATTGGACGAAGTGCACACGCGCGCGTCGTCGCGCGCGCATGCCGAAATCCGTCAATTACTCCGACGGAAGAACCCCACATAATAATCCTCTGGGCGAATCTGGAAAAAGCCATCACCGTCGTCCTCGTGGTTGGTGAGGCGTCCTGGCTGTCTCTTCTGCGTATATTTCATCTCGCCTTGGCGCGGGCCCCCCTTCCACTCCTTACGTTGTCCCCATCCTCGCCCTCCTGTTTGTTCCGCGCCCCGCCACCTCCTCCCCTTCCTGTTGCATGAGCGCGCATGTCGATGTTCCTCGGCGCCGTCGCCGCCACGGCCAGCACAGGCGCGTTCTCTACTGGTCACGTCGCGCAGCCGTTGGGACAACCCCGCGGGCCAGGCTGTCGGGACAACCCCGCGAGCCGCTGGCGCGCAAGACCAAGCCGTTGGGACAACCCCGCGGGCTTCGAGCGAGGCGCAGCCGCGCTCAGGCGGAAGGCAGCACGAAGCCCAGCTCTGCCGCGAGCTGCTTCGCCTCCGCCCTGGACAAAACCGCTCTCTTGTCGAACTCCAGGAGCGCCTTCCGCAGGGACGCCGGCGGCCCGCACTCCAGGAACTCTCGCGGCGGCGGCCGCAGGATCAGCATGTTCCGCATGCACGTGGCGCGGGAGAACATGACGTAGAGGTGCAGCCACCACTGCTCGTCCGACATGCCCGTGCGGCCAGCGTCCTCGTCTCTCGCGCAGTCGATGGTGACGCCCTTGCGCAGCGTCTGGCCCTGCGACAGCGTGGAGGTCAGGTAGGACGCGTGCGTCAGGGTGAACCCCGAGCGGCGCACGCTGTGCGCCCCCGAGCTCTGCCATGTGAACTCCCTTTCGCTGGGCCTGAACATCAGCAAGCTCCGCGCCCGCGCCTCGATCTCCCGCCTGAGACTTCCTCCCAGTTCACTCACAGACGAGGCTCCCGCCTGAGACTTCCTCCATATTCAGGCTTGAGGAGCCCAAAAGTGACGACAGTTACACGGTTCCGATGACCCGCTCGGATTACCAACGTGATCTGCGGGCCCCATAGGGAGGGAACTCCCGCCTGAGATTTCCTCACAATTCGCTCAGAGACGAGGCTCCCGCCTGAGATTTCCTCCAAATTCAGGTTTGACGAGCCCAAAAGTGACGACAGTTACAAGGTTCCGATGACCCGCTCGGATTACCAACATGATCTGCGGGCCCCATAGGGAGGGGGCTCCCGCCTGAACCTTCCTCAGAATTCACTCACAGACGAGGCTCCCGCCTGAGACTTCCTCCAAACTCAGGCTTGAGGAACCCAAAGTTGACGACAGTTACAGGATCCCGATGACCCGCTCGGATTACCAACATGATCTGCGGGCCCCATAGGGAGGGAGCTCCCGCCTGAGACTTCCCCCCAATTCACTCACAGACGAGGCTCCCGCCTGAGACTTCCTCCATAGTCAGGCTTGAGGAGCCCAAAGTTGACGACAGTTACAGGATCCCGATGACCCGCTCGGATTACCAACATGATCTGCGGGCCCCATAGGGAGGGAGTTCCCGCCTGAGACTTCCTCCCAAGTCACTCACAGACGAGGCTCCCGCCTGAGACTTCCTCCATTTTCAGGCCTGGGGAGCTCAAAAGTGACGACAGTTACAGGATTCCGATGACCCGCTCGGATTACCAACATGATCTGCGGGCCCCATAGGGAGGGGGCTCCCGCCTGAGACTTCCTCACAATTTACTCAACGATGATGAGGATGAGGATGATGAGTGGTGGTGAAGATGAGTGGTGGCGATGATGATGTTTGAATGAGGATGATGCCGATGATGATGATGATGATGATGTTTGTGAGCGTGTGAGAGAGTGCGAGTGATGATGATGATGATGATATGTGAGTGACTAAGCATGTGAGAGAGCATCATCGATGATGCTGATGAGGTTGATGATGAGAGAGTGTGAGTGAGTGTGAGTGTGTGTGTGTGTGTTCCTGTTCCTGCGCGGGGTGTCCAGAGAAAACAAGAACCCCACTTTGGATGTGGGGAAAAACCTGCGGTGTCGGAAGTATGTCAAAATCGAGTGTCCAAAAAAACATATCATAAAACAAAGGTTTCGCAACTCGGATCTTCAACAAAAGTGATCGCGCGCTCTTGCGAATTCTTCAGAATACCATGCGTTTCCCAACATGTTCATAACATCCTATCAAGCGAGCTTCGCGCGCGCGCATGTCGAAATTGTTCGAAAGCACTTGCGCGCGCGCTGAGGTGGCACGACCCGTGTCAGATAATACCGTGCGAGCCTTCGAATTCCTTCCAAAACCGACATCACCGACGCGAAAACGCCGTCATCGTCGCCGGCGTGATCAGCATCGGCGCCGTCACTGGCTGCCCCGTCGTCGCTGTCAGCATCGTCACCAGCATCGCTATTATCATCATCGTGTCTACCGTTGTCGACGTTGCCATGATACCGCGCCCGCCCAAGTCGCCGACTCGCACTGAAGTGCCCGCTGGGGAAGCAATTGGCGGAGCAACTGAAACCACCCCAGTTGCAATTGGGACTGCCCCGGTGGCGCAGAGGCGGCCGGAGGCGGACGGAGCAACTGAAAAGGGTGGGCTGAGCAACTGGGCCAGCAACTGACCCAACTGCCCCACACTGCCCCAACTGTCCCAGATTGCCCTGCCTCAGACTGCCCCGGAGTGCCCCAACTGCCCCAGCTGCCCCAGACTGCCCCAACTGCCCCACACTGCGCCAACTGCCGCAGACTGCCCCAACTGCCGCAGACTGCCCCAACTGCCCCAAACTGCCCCAACTGCTCCAAACTGCCCCAACTGCCCCAGACTGCCCCGGACTGCCCCAACTGGCCCAGACTGCCCCAATTGCCCCAGACTGCCCCAACTGCCCCAACTGCCCCAGACTGCCCCAGACTGTCCCAGACTGCCCCAGACTGCGCCAGACTGCCCCAAGTGCCCTAACTGCCCCAGGCTGCCCCATACTGCCCCAGACTGTCCCAGACTGCCCCAGGCCGCCCCAACTGCCCCAACTGCCATGGGGGCTGGAAGCGGGCGGAGCAACTGAGACGGGTGGGCGGAGTAACTGGGCCAGCATCTGACCCAACTGCCCCAGACTGCCCCAACTGCCCCACATTGCCGCAGACTGCCCCAACTGCCCCAGACTGCCCCAACTGCCCCAGACTGTCCCAGACTGCCCCAGGCCGCCCCAGAGTGCCCCAACTGCCCGACACTGCCCCAACTGCCCCAGACTGCCCCAACTGCCCCAGACTGCCCCGGACTGCCCCAACTGGCCCAGACTGCCCCAATTGCCCCAGACTGCCCCAACTGCCCCAACTGCCCCAGACTGCCCACACTGCCCCAACTGCCCCAGAATGCCCCAACTGCCCCCGACTGCCCCAGACTGCCCCAACTGCCCCAGACTGCCCCAACTGCCCCAGACTGCTCCAACTGCCCCAGACTGCCCCAGCTGCCCCAAACTGCCCTGGGCTCGGGCGCTTGCGAAGGATTATTGATCAAGACCAATGATCGAGGAGATGATGCCAAGCACGCGTGTGGACGTACAGCTCGAGTCAGACAGCTCGGCATGCATTTCATCACAGAGCCGGCCGGGGCTCGGCAAATTAAAGCACATTCATTTGAAGCACATGTTCGCCCAAGGGTTGCTGCGGGAGGGAAGGTTCGTCATCGGCAAGATTTCGACGGCCTTCAACAGCAGTGACCTGGGCACCAAGTACCTGGAGAAGACGGAGTTCGAGAGACACCGCCTGGCGGCGGGGATCAAGCTTCCAGGGCGCGATGATGTTCATGAAGTTCGAGGTGGACACGGAGGAGGCGCTGGAGGTTTGGAAGATATGCGAGGTGGTGCGGTGCGATGCCTTACGGGCGTTCTGATGTTGGTTCAGGGAGCTGAAGGAGAGAATCGGTTCGGAGTTGCGACGGTTGAGTCAACGATGCTTGAGAAGGCCGATTCGGGTTTCGTGGAGGCAGTCTACTACCAGCTCATCGCGACGTTCTGCTTCGCGATGTTCGCCGTGGTCTTCGCCACGAGCTTTTACCTCGGATATGAGATGGGGCAGTACCAGTCGAGGCCCGACGAGAAGAAGGAGACCAAGCAGCTTCCTGCCACGGTGCGTGGGAAGGACTCGGTAGTCAGGCAGAGGCTGACGGTGGCGCGGCCTGCGCCCATGGAGAACTGTTCGGTATGCACGATGATCTACGCGGACGATTTCACGATCAACGCGATTCGAGAGAGGTGCTCTAAGCACCGTCTTGACACGAGCGGGTCGAAGAGTGATATGATTCGGTGCCTCAGGACGGTCGAGCCCTGGTGGCGGTGAGCTCGACGTGGGGACGTTGAGCCGTTTGATGTTGCAATGGCTCCGCGCGGCTGGACTTGCGCGCGGAGTCGATCAAATCAAAATATGCTCACCTCCGAGGGGGTGTGCGTGTATATAACCCCTAATCCAGCTGTGCGGCTATGCTATGTTGTGTGCCATGCCGAAATGGGGTTTGGCCTAGTATGGCTGAGGTGTAGTGTAAGCCCAAAGGGCCTACAGCCTGGTAGCCCTACGGGGCTGGCGGGTGTTATCTGTCACGACTGCGTTGATCGGAGTTTGCTGCGCAAGACGGAAGGGGATGCATATGTGATAAGTTGGTTCAAGGGCCGCTCTGAGAGGAAGGACACGAGACCTCGTTTTTTCCCACGTTTGGGCCATTCGGTCGGAATTGGCAATTTTCTGTCCAACCCAGGGGCGATGCGCTGCAGGGCGCTTTCGTGGCATTCGCTCTCTGTTCCCCCTTCCCTTCAGTGGTGTCTCCCCCTCCTCCGCTCTCCTCTCCGCCCGGCCGCCCCTTCGCTGGTTTCGCGCCTCTCGCATCTTCGCCTGCGCGCTTCGAGTGGCAAGCTCAGGGACTTCACGCTTGTGCTTATGCGCTGCACTGTCGCGCGGGCGGGGGGCGGATTTCGAAGCGGCCGCGTTTGTTCGCAGCCGCCGCCCGCGCGCGCAATCACGTCGCGTCCAAGTGCCCCCCATGCTCCACATGAGCGCGCACATTATTCGCTTACGCCCGTGGCACATACTTGGTCAGAATGACCATGTTTTGAAACACCGTCGCCAGCGCACGGGCCAACGTCATTTCCAAATGTTTTCCATGTTCCACATGAACGCGCACATCCTTTGCCTGCGACGTGGGGCAAACGTATTGTTTCGAAGCAGTAACTGCTTGGCAACACTGCCTCCAGTGCAAGGAACCACGCTACGTTCAGATGTTGTCCCTTTTCCACACCAACGCGAACATCATTCGTCTGCGAGCGCGGTAAGTCCACCATTTCGAAGTGATCGCCGTTGGGCAACCAACGCCGCCAGCGCACGGAACCACGTCATTTTCAATTGACTTCTGCCCCGCATTAGCGGGCACATCGTTCGCCGACGGTTGCGGGAACTTACGGTTTCAAAGCATTTGTGCGTCGCAGCCGCCGCCAGCGCGCTAAATCGCGCCAGCCCCACATGCGTCACATTGGTGCGCAAATCTTTCGCCCACGGCCTCCAGCGCACATAATCATGTCGCACTCTAGTGATCCCATGCTCCACATTAGCGCGTGCATCCTTCGCTGACGACTGTGGCAAATGCATGGTATCAAGTCACTCTTTTGTCGTCGCCGCCGCCAGCGCGCTAAATCGCGCCAGCCTCGAATGTTTCGCACGCGCCACGTTAGCGCGCGCACTCTTCGCCGACGACTGGCAAGCGTGCATGTCCAAAACACTTTTTGTCCTAGCCGCCACCAGCGCGCTAAACCTCGTCAGTCTCAAATGCGTCATATGTCCCGCATTAGCGCGCACATCCTTCGTCGACGATAGTGGTACATTTGTTATGTCAAAACGATCGTGTTTCGCAGCCCCACCGCCCTCGCAAGGAATCATGTCACTCTCAAATGTTTCCCCTGCTCCTTAGTAGCGCACACATATGTCGTCAACGATTGCGGTTTAAACATTGTTTCGGAACGATCGCTGTTTCGCAACATCGCCGCCAGTGCACGGAATCGCGCCACCAAGAAATGTTCCCCATGTCCTACATTATCACGCACATCCGTCGTTCGTTATTTTTCGACGCCATCATGTTTCGCGGCCGCCGCCAGCGCACGGAGTCGTCTCATGATCAAATGTGGATTGCGCCGTTGAAGATCCATGCTATCTTGGAGGGCGCATGGGGCTAATTCGCCCCCATATTGGCGCGCGCACTCTTCGCTTGCGATAGTTGTAAATGTAGTGCTTCAAAGCCGTTGCTCTGTGTTGCGATCACCCCTTGAATTAAAAAGATGTACTCGGCACCCTTCGAATTGGAGAGTGGCGTCGGCGCTCTTACGATGGCGGCGTAGAAAGCAACAGGACTTGGTTCGTTCTGAGGGCATCCCTATCGACATCGCCACTCTCAGGTGGCTCGAACGACACCCCAATCGAAGTCGGCATCCTAATGGAAATAGGAAATCGACATCCCGCTCGAGATCGACATCGGAAATCGGAAATCGACATCCCAATGGCCACGTCCTCGACATCCCAATCGAAATCGGGAATGCTCTGCGAGGGCGTCCCGAGCGAAATGGCCACGTTACGATGACACTGCAACTTTTCTGGTCACTCTGGACGGCGATCAGTTTTTTGTGTGACTAAGTTTGGGCGGAATGCCACGTTCTGGTGCGGGCCCCGCTTGACCGTTTGGCATGTCTAATATTAAACAAGGTGAGAGATGCACTGCGAACTCCCACATTGACCTAAAAATCGGCATTGTCCCAGGGCCCCGCGGCAGAAGGCCAGCCTTGTCTTCTTCGATCCCCGCGGTCAAGACGTTTTTCATCCAGCGGGTTGTAGCACCCTGACGGGTCGATGCGGTTTGAACAGCACAGGGGGCGGAGCAGGGTCGACAGTTCCAGCGATAGTTTGGCAGAGTTTGGTGACGACATCGGATGTCGGGAAAGCGAGGATGGGAGGAGAAAAACATCAACGCCATACACGGAGCATGCGAAAGGAGTCGGTTGCGTGGATAATGGCGAGGAGGTTGTCCATTTAACGGCGCGCGTCCGCGCAGCGCTTCGCTAAAGTGGCCTGGGTAAGCCATCGCGTAGGGTCGCTGCGACCTCGTGCGCAAGGCCCCATGTTCGTCATTCTACTTGGAGGGGAAACACAGGGGCACAGGGTTGCCATTGATTACTTTGGGCGTTCCAGATTGGCTTTCGTGGTTGGCGAATCGAAGGGTTGAACTCTCACCTTTGGCGGAAGCTGGCGGAAGGCCCGCAGAAGCTAGCGGAAGTAAGAATTCGACCACTCCGTCGGCAGAAAGAAAGGCAGACCCCCAGGAGAGATCATAGCCAGCGCAGTCGGGGTGAGTCGAACCGGCAACTTTCGGGGGTCGGAGGTGGTGGAGGCGTAGACCTCCCTTGGGCGCCCACTGAACCCCCAGGGGGGAGGGTGCTGCTGCGCGTCGCTCTCCGTAGTGTTCTGCGCCAGGCGGAGCTGCCGGCCGAGGAGGCGCGCCAGGCCCCGCGGCAGGCAGAGCAGCTGGCCGAGGAGGCGGCGGAGGTCGCGGCGCAGGCGGGGGGGCCCGCCGAGGCGCCAGCCGAGGCGCCAGACGCTGCCAGAGAGGGCGAAGCCTCTGCCAGGGCGAGCTGCGCGGAGGCGCTGGAGGCCCTGGAGGGCGGCGGAGCTTCGGAGGCTCGGGCGGACTGCCTCCGTGCCCTGTCCGCCGTGCCGCGGTCCCCCGCCGAGGAGTGGCGGGGGGGGGGAGCGGGCAGAGAGGTAGAAGAAGGCGCAGGTCCAGAGGCTCTGTTCAGTGAATTTCTCGAGGAGGAGGAGGAGGAGGAGGAGGAGGCGGAGGAGGAGGAGGAGGAAAAGGAAGAGGAGGGAGAAGAGGAGGAGGAGGAGGAGGAGGAGGAAGGAGAAGAGGAGGGAGACGGACGAGGGATGAGGAGGAGGACGAGGAGGAGCTGGGAGGACGAATGAGGGAGGAAGAGCAGCAGCTGAGGGCATGAAAGAGGGAGAAAGGAGGAGGAGAGGTCGAGGCGGATGAGCGGGAGGGGCCGATCGCTGCCAGCACGCAAGCGCCGCCGTCGTGTCATCTCTGCGCAGGAGGTCCCTGGTCAGCCAGAGGCGCTGGCGCAGGACGCCGCAGAGGGCGAAGCCTCTGCCAGGGCGAGCTGCGCGGAGGCGCTGGAGGCCCTGGAGGGCGGCGGAGCTTCGGAGGCTCGGGCGGACTGCCTCCGTGCCCTGTCCGCCATGCCGCTCCACGGTTTGGAGCAGCCCGCCGACGAAGCCTCGGCCAGGGCGAGCTGCGCGGAGGCGCTGGAGGCCCTGGAGGGCGGCGGAGCTTCGGAGGCTCAGGCGGACTGCCTCCGTGCCCTTGCCGCCGTGCCAGAGCCACTGGTCGACGAGGCGACGCAGGCACGTCGGCGGCGGGTGGGGGCGGGGGGGGGCAGAGAGGAAGAGGAGGCAGGGGGGAGGGCATGGAGGACGTGTTGTATACGCACTGGTTGCCCCATTTCTTTCTAGGGGATGCAAGTGGCCTCAACATGCTGTGCAGGGGGGATGCTCATCTGCCGAAGCTGAAACTGTGGATCAACCGCAATATCTTTCGTCTGCTGCTGATGATGATGCTAATGACGATGATGCTGATGGTGATGCTGCTGATGATGATGATGCTGATGACGATGATGATGATGATGATGATGATGATGATGATGACGATGATGATGACGATGATGATGATGATGGTGATGGTGATGGTGATGGTGATGATGATGATGATGATGATGATGATGATGATGATGATGATGATGATGATGATGATGATGATGACGATGATCCTCCTCCTCCTCCTCCTCCTCCTCCTCATCATCCTCCTCCCCCTCCTCGTCGTCCTCCTCCTCCTCCTCCTCCTCCTCCTCCTCCCTACCCACGCCTCCGTCTCACACGGCGTCTCCCTAAGTCCGGGATTGGGTTCGAATTGCTCTGGACACAGACCGACTAGGCCGACCACGAGTGGTGAGCGCTTCGGCGTCCTTCGTCTTCGGGCAGCACATGCAAAGGCAGCTTCTGTCCTTGAGGTTCTCTCGTGGTCTTTGAGAGCGCTCCGCCGCCTGGCGTGGTTTTCAGGTCCGCTCCTCCGCTCAGCCACAGCTGGCCCGCTGGCCCTGAGCACACCCTGCTGGGTGCGCCGCCGCCTCCGAGCGACGAGACCGCGACGTCCCCACCTGCGGCGGACCTCCTACCCCCAGACCTCCTCGCGCCGCGAAAAGATCACGACGGGAGATGTCTGGCCCTTTTCGGCCTCTGGAGGCCCTCGCCGGGCCTCGGGACCATCAAAAAGCGACACAGGAAGAAGAACTGGTCTGGGGGAAGGGGTCCGGACCTCTCGGGGTCGACCTCGTGAGGGGAAAGAGAAAAAAAAAACAAGTCGGGGGTCTGGGCCTCACCCGCGGCGCTCGCACGTTGATGCTGGGGTGCCGATGCATGGCCTACGACCGACGCTGGCGGGACGCCTGAGTGAGTCACGCCCCGTGCGCACTCTGGTTCGCTGGTCCCCGCCTGAACGAACACATCGCCGGCGTACAGCACGCCGGCGCTCTCACAGGCATGCCGTCCAGCGTACCGAGCAGCACAGCACGCCGACCTGCACACTGACTTTCTCACTCGCCCACGCCCCGGCCCGCGAGCTGGGCGGCACATCGACCAGGTGCCTGCCGCCCAGTGCTGCACGGCGGAGCTTCTGGCTCCCAGCGCCGGCGCTGTCCAGACGTCCGCGTCGCTTGCTCCCCACTGGCTGCCCCACTTCGATCGCAGCTCCACCACTAGCTGGACGGCAGCGCCAAAAGGGAGACGGCAGCGCGCAGGCTCTCGGGGGACTTGTCCGCTGGGTGTCGGCGGTGCTGTCGCTCGGCGCCGAAACCCGAAACCCACCCTCGCCGATCCACGATTCAGGCAACTCCAGTGGCGGCGGGGGGGGTAGGCTTCGGAATCCGTCGAACACGTGGCCAAATTCGAATCCCACCCCTTCTTCCCATCGACTCGTGAGAATCGATGGTTGTTGGGGGTAGGGCTAAGTCGGGCCTGTCCCTCTACAATAGGAATATTCAAATATCAGCCAGCGTTGACTCCAAATAGATGAGACGACTCGAATCAAGGAATCAGAGGAACCGAGCAAGCTTGGAATCCGCAGCTCAGCAAGCAAGCAAGCGCGCAAGCAAGCAAGCAAGCGTGCAGGCGAGCAAGCAAGCAAGCAAGCAAGCAAGCAAGCAAGCATACATAAGGGGGGGGTGCCATTGGAAAAAGGGGGGGATAGGCATAGCCATAGCCATAGGAATTAGGGGGGGCATAGGAATTAGGGGGGGCAACGGACCAATTAGTAGAGAATGAGTTAGAACTCCTATAGGGCAGGCCTATTTGGAGAAAATAGTCCGAAAATAGTCTGGGGATGATTTTTGAATTGTTTTTCAATGTTTTCGAATAGTTGTGTTTTGCTATGTTTTATCTTTCGTCCAAAATCTGCCTGTAGGGGGACATGCCCGACATCAGGGCAGGGCTCGGATGTCGCGACCGAATCGTCGCGGGGCTTTGCGGCGCAAGTGGCCCTTCGCGCGGTGCGTCGGCGCCTGTGCCGACCGCTCTGTTCCGAGGGGGCCCCCCAGGGAGGCAGCTCCTCCTCCTCCTCCTCCTCCTCCTCCTCCTCCTCCTCCTCCTCCTCCTCCTCCTCCTCCTCCTTCCCCTCCTGGACTCCTCCTCCTCCTCCTCCCTCCCCCTCTTCCTCCTCCTCCTCCTCCTCCTCCTCCTCCTCCTCCTCCTCCTCCTCCTCCTCCCGCCATGGACGACTCCTCCGCGATTGCCTCCATCCTCCACGCCTTCGGAGCGGCGGGGGCGCGCGAGCCGCTCGTCCTGGCGCGCTGCTTGCGGGCCCCTGCGCCGCCGCTCGCCGCGAGCGGCCTCGCGACGGAGGCGATGCTCACCGCTGACGGTGTTCATCGTTGACGATGCTCGTGGTTCACGACGCTCCTCGCTCCAAGCGTTTTTGGCGCTGCGGCAGGAAAGGGGAGTTTCGAGCCATGTTGCTCCCATCGCGCTTGAGGACCGCGTCCCATAGCCAAGTTCGAGCACCCAGAGAATTATCGAAACAGTGTATGCCCGACACGCTAGCACAGTGTCGAATGAGTATCGCCTCCCAGGGCCCGACACGTGAAAACCCTTTCGGTATTTCCTCGAGGTTCGAAACTCTGTTCTGGTGATGTGAGGCTACAGCAGGTTGGAACATCATAAGGTTCGCGCTGCTGCGGCGCACCTCAACCTCACCGGTCCTACCCCGAGGTGCAGCAGGTCTCTAGCCAACGCCCACCGCCTGACGAGGTCGCACCACCACCTCCCGGCAGCCCAGACGCCGCTTATGAAACGACGATCCACGCGCCGGCCGCCAGTGTGCCACATCAGCACCCACGGAGCCCAACGCAGAGCACCAGACGCGCCCAGCAACGACAGCAGCAGCAGCAGCAGACACCAAACCAGCGCAAGACCATCACTGCCCACCAGCACTGACCACCCCAGACCATCTAGGCCTCCTGGATGGGGTCGGAGTAGATGGGGTCAGATGATCGCGCCGCATCGCCGATGCATCGCCGATGCGGCTCGATGTGGAGCCCGATGTTCTCCGCGCTGGCGTCGCCGATGCATCGCCGACGTCTCCGATGTATCGCCGATGCGTCCCCGATACATCGGCGATGCATTGGCGATGCGGCGCGATCCTTCGACCCCATCTACTCCGACCCCATCTAGGAGGCTTCTAGAGCAGCAGCATCAGCACCACAAGTCTTCACCTCTGCGCACGGCGGCGCGGTGCCAGGCCCCCCGCTCGCGGGCGACGTGGGCTCCCCAGCTGCGTGCGGGGCTGCAGCTGCGGGTGGGGGCGCCCCCGCCTGCCCCGACCGCTCGGCGCCGCGCCTCGGCCACGCCTCGCGTCGACGGCTCGCCTTCGCCGCACGGCACGGCACAGGCACGACTGGAGCTGCTCCCCTCCAACTTCCAGGAGGGGGAAAAAAAAAAGCACAGACACAATTAATCGCCGATCCCCCAGAGAATATGGGAAAAGATGGGAAGCTGGGGGGAAGACGAAACCCCCGAAAACATAGGAAATACCGGGAATCCGGGGATCTGTGTGCGCTATGGGAAAATGTGGAGCTGCTCCCCTCTCAACCTGCGCGCGAGATGCCAGGCCGCATGCCACGGAGGCGGGGCGCCCGCCGTCGCTCGGAGGCTGGCGCGCACCCCCGGGGAAGCTGTGGGCTGGGGGGGAGCCTTGACGGCCAAGGCGGGCAGGGAGATTTTAACATGAGGTCGGGCCTGTCCCTCTGCGGGAGGAATATTCGAAGATAGTTCAAAACAAATTGTCTGGGGACGATGTTTGAGTTTTTGGGGGGCATGTTTGGGTGATTTGTTTGCTATTTTTCTTCCGTCCAAAATCCGCCTGTAGGGGGACATGCCCGACCCAAGTCTTGGGACCCGTGGGCGGTGACCAGGACATCGCGACAGCAATGGCGGACACGGGACCTACTGGCAAAGACTAGTAACTCGCAACACCCAGGGCCAGAGAGACTTTCGACCCGATGGGCAGCCACCAGGAAGTCGCGACAACAATGGCGGACCCAGGACCTGATAAGCGGCAGCCAAGAAATCACGACAGCCAAGGCCAGCGGGACCCCAGAACCCTTCAGGCGGCCAGGACAAAATCACAACAACCAGAGCCAGTGGGAGGTGGGACCCCATGCGCGGCCACCACAAAGTCGACAAGCAGGAGCAGCGGGACTCGGGACCCAATGAGCAGCCACCTGGATATCGCAACAATCAGGGCCAGAAGGGCCCCTGGCCAGATGGGCAGCGACCAGGAAATTGCGACAACAAGGGCCAGCGGGACCCAGGACACAATGGGCGACCATCAGAAAGCCGCAGCACCCAGGGCCAGCGAGACCCAGGGCTTTGAGGGTTGGATAATCAGAACAGCCAGGCCCAGCAGGACTTGGAATCCCAGCGGGCGGCCCCCGCAAAATCGCAACAGTGCGAACCAGCTCCTCCCGACGCAACCCATACCGACGCGACGCAGAGATCCCAAAGTGCAAGCACTGTCTGGGGAAAGATAAGTGTGTCTTCTCTCTGGGTTGGCTCAGACTTGCATGGCGACGTCGACCACCACGGGGTCCCGCTCCAGCCCGGCGTGAAGGAGCAGGCACGGTGCCGCCATTGCGGGACCCTGGCGGAGAGCGCCCGCCACTTCTGGGCCGAATGCAGCCGCCTCCGGGCAGGCCGGCGCCGCATCTCATGGCGCCAACATCGCAGAGCGGATCTCGTTCGGAAAACGGCAGGGTGGGCCTGGGGTGTCCTGGAGAACTTCGCTCTGGATTTCGAGGTGAATTTCGTGCGGGTATTTTTTGGCCAGGAATGAAGACAAAACAAAAAAAAAAAAAAAAAAAAAAAAAAAACGCGAAATTAACTTCGTTGTTCGCCCGCCACTTCGGGCAGAAATCCGCTGCAGCATGTCTGCAAGGCCGGTGCAATGACGCATCGCCCAGGAGCGCGGGTTGGCGGACACTTGGTGGGCCGCCCAGCCCCCAGCGACATCGGGGACCGGCTGGGTCGTGGAAGGCGCAGCGGCAACGGTGCCAAAGCGGGCCCAGTGCCTCATCGCTGCGAGCTGGCTTGACATTCTTGTGGCTGGGATCTGCGCCCACGCGCATGCTGGTGACGTGAAGTAGGGCGACACCTGACCTCCCTCCCGTGCGCCCCGGCCCCCCCGGCCAGTCGCCGCGCATTGCTTCCAACCTCCGGTCGGTTGTGGCAGCCACCACCGTAGTGCACGGCGATGACGATTTCCAACTATTCCCCAAACAGTGTTTGCACTTAGGGCTTCTTCCATCTGCGCATAGATAATGAACTGGGCCGTGGTGTCGGGTCCGCCACCTTCTTGTCGCCGTCGCCGCCCCGTCGCCACCTCGTCGTCGCAAGTCGCATGGGCCAGAGTGTCGGGTCCGCCGCCTTGTTGTCGCCGTCGCAGTTTCGTCGCCGCCCGTCGTCTGGGCGTTGTCTGGTTCTGCTTGGAGATTGCAGAACATGAATTGCACGGCGTAGATTTCACGACATATATTCTCCTTTCTAAAGAAGAATTGGGATCTACCTCCGCCGCGGACTTAACGGTCCACTGTGTTCGGTTTGCAATGTGCGTATGATTCTGTCCCATCGTCCATCCGAAATTCGAGTTTCATACCTCCCCAGGCAGGCCAGAGCTAGGTCCCCCCTCTCATCCGTTGCTAAAAGTACTATGCACACACTCGTTTATCAAAAGTCAATGCAGCAGTTTTCAAGAACCCTTTGCAGCAGATGGGACGAAGTGCATACGCGCGCGTCGTCGCGCGCGCATGCCGAAATCTTTCCCAAAACAAAGTGTCGAGAGGACTTCCGAGACTCAAGATTTCTTTATACTATATATAACAAACAAAAAACAAAAACAAAAAAAACAAAAAATGTGTCGCAACAAGGGCTTTCAGCAAACAACCAAAAAGTTTGCGCCCGCGCTCTTGCATACTCTTCAAAACAACAGGTCAACAACATGTTCACCAATGCAACCAAGCGGGCCTCGCGCGCGCATGTCGAAATCGATCGAGCGCCATAGCGCGCGTGCTGTCGCAAGAATCCCTTGCAACATCCCTTGCACATCAAACACACACGGTGTTGCGACAGCCGTTTCCACAAACATTGCGCTCGCGCTTCTGCAAATCCTCAAGCACACCATCGGTTGTTCACCATTGTCATTGCATTCTGCCGAACGCGCTTCTCGCGCCGCATGCCGAAATCAGTCGAACGCCCTTGCGCGCGCGCGCTGGGGGGGGGGGGGGGGGGCGCGACCCGCGTCAAATTATACCGCGCGGGCCATTCTCGCGCGTCGGCCGCGCGAGCGCGTCGAACTCCTTCCAAAACCTTCATCGCCGACGCGAGGTCACCGTCATCGTCGCCGGCGCGGTCAGCATCGGCGCCGCCATTGGCCGCGCCGTCGCCGCTGTCATAATCGCCACCAGCGCAGCTACTATCACGGTGGCTACCGTTGCCGACGTTGCCACGACACCGCGTTCGCGCGGGTCGCGCCAGGCCAGCTGGCCGCCGCGCGCGCAAGCACGCGCGGACTAGCGCGGACGCAGAGAGTCACCAGCCAACACCAAGCACTAATCGCAATCGCCTCCGCATAGGTTTTGCAAACCAAGTTGCGGGTGGGTGGGTGGGGCGATTTCACGAGCAGTGGAGGCGAGAATGTCAAGTTCGGCAGGGTGTATGCTCTGTCTGTTTAAAGAGAATGAAGCCACCACCCTCCCCCCCGGGGTTATCGGCCCCATTTTCCGCGCTGCAGTTTGCGCGCGATTCTGCCCCATCGCCCATCCGAAATCTGAATTCGCACCATCTCGGGGGGGCCGGCATCGACCCCCCGGCAATCTCTTGCAAACAAAAAATGCGAGCGCGCTCGTTGATCACGAATCACCAGTTTTCAAGCATCCCTTCTCAAAGAATCTGACGAGGTGCACGCGCGCGCGCCCTCGCGCGCGCATGGCTAAATCCTCCAGACACCGTCGTTTCCGCAAGGATTTCGAGTGCCAAATAAACATATAGAAAAGCACACGGTTTCGCAACATGGGTGTTCAAAGAGAAAAGCTCGCGCGCACCTGCGAAGTCTGTCGAAACCCATTGATTTTCCATAGATTTACATGCAAACCAAAAGAGCTTCGCGCGCGCGCACGTCGAGATTGCCCGAACGCCCTCGCGCACATGCTGCCGCGAGAAACCCGCGGAACAAATAGAAGTGCACGCGCCCTCGTCGTCGCGAGCGCATGCCGAGAGGTTTCGCAGGGAAATCAAAACCCAAAGGCTTCGCAAGGAAATCGAAACCGAGCGCCCCGAAATCTTTCACGCATCAAGAACGCCCAGAATTTGGTTTCGCAATGTCAGTTATATAAATCTATATATATACATATATATATATATATGCATTGCGACTTTCGCGACGCCCAAATACCGAAATCATTCGGACGCCCGCCCCTGCGCGCGCGCTGCCGGGGGGGGCGGGATCCGCGTCAAAAAGAGCACGCGGCCGCTCCCGCGCGTCGGCCGCGCGCGCATGTCGAACTCCATCCAGGACCGTCATCGCCGACTCGAGGACGCCGCCATCGTCGTCGTCTGCCGGCTCCTTCCCCCCCCGCCCCCTTCCGCAGGACAGCGCGCCCTGCCGGGGGCCAGCGCGGTGGCACGCGGTGCTTCGGCAGGTGGAGCGGCGGCGGGTCCGCGGGCAGAAGCCCAGCGCCTTGGGTTTCTCCGCCCCGCGAGTTGCGCGCCGGCTTCCCGCGATCAGTTTCGGCGCCGCCACTGGCCGCGCCGCCGTCGCCGTCAACATCGCCGCCAGCATCGCTACTATCATCATCGCGTCTATTGTCGTCGACGTTGCCACGATACCGCGCCCGCCCAACTCGCCGACTCGCTACGAAGTGTCCGCTGGGACGCGCCCAGCGGTCAGCGCCACCGCAGCCGCGTCGGCAGCGCCAGACTAGGCGGCCGCCGCGCGCGCGCGCACGCGCGGGCGGTCGCTGCCGCAGAGACGCGCCAGACAGCACCAAGCACTCATCGCGATCGCCGCATCATGGGGTTTGCAAACCAAATTGCGGGTGGATGGGCGGGATGTTTGCGCGGGAGGTGGAGCGGGCAAGTTCAAGTTGGGCACTGGTGGATCCTCTTTTCCTTGAAAATGAGAATCCCCCCCACGACCGTATCGTTTTTTTTTCGCATTGCAATCTACGCGTGATTCTGCCCCATCGCCCATCATAAATACGAATTCGCACCACCCCAGCCCAGCCGGCATCGACCCCCCCGCGCCATCCTCTGCCACAAATAGTTACGATGCGCGCACACTCTTTTATCGAAGTCATCCGCTTTCAAGAACCCCTTGCAGAAGAATATATATATATATATATACATATATATATATATATACATATATACTCTGTTTAATTGTTTTTAAATAAAAAGTGCACGCGCGCGCATCGTCGCGCGCGCATGCAGAAGTCCTTCAAAAACCTTCGGTACCGGAGGGGTTTCAAAATCGAGTATCCAAGAAACATATCCAAACACATGGTTTCGCAACTCGGATCTTCAAACAAAAAAAAAAAAAAAAAAAAAAAAAAAAAAAAAAAAAAAAAAAAAAAAAAAAAAAAAAAAAAAGACCTGCGCGCGCGTTCTTGCGAATTCCTAAGAAATCCATTGGTTGCTCAACATTTTCAGAACATGCCACCAAACGAGCTCCGCGCTGGCGCATGTCAAAATCGCCCGAACGCCTGTGCGCGCGCGCCGTCGCGAGAGCCCTCTGCAAAAAAAACGAGACGAAGTGCGCGCGCGCGTCGTCGCGCTCGCGCGCCTGGATCCTTCAAAAACCTTCTACGTCGTAAAGATTGCAAGACCGAGTGTCAAAAAAACTTCAGAACACCCGGTTTCGTAACATCAGCCTTCAAGAAAAGCTCGCGCGCGAGATCTTGCGAATTCTCAAGAGAACCATCGGTGTTTCAACATGTTCGTGGACTTCCGTCAAACGGGCCTCTGGCGCCGCAGGCCGACATCATTCGCGCGCCCTTGCGCGCGCTGGGCGGGGCACGACCCGCGCCAAGTAGCACCGCGGCCGCGCGCGCGCGTCGAACTCTTTCCGAAACCGCCATCACCGACGCGAGGACGCCGTCATCGTCGCCGGCGCGATCAGCATCGGCGCCCGCACTGGCCGCGCCTTCGCGTCTACCGCAGTCGGCGTTGCCATGATACCGCGCCTGCCCAAGTCGCCGACTCGCAGCGAAGTGCCCGCTGGGATGCGCCCAGCGGTCAGCGCCGCCGCGGCCGCGTCGGCAGCGCCAAACTAGCAGGCCGCCGCGCGCGCGCAAGGGCTGGCGCGGCCGCGGAGATGCACCAGCCAACGCCAAGCATGCATCGCAATCGCCACCGCATGGGTTTTGCAGACCACGTTGCGGCTGGGTTGGCGGGGCGTTTGCAAGAGCATGGGATGCGTCAACTCATGGGCAAAAATCAATTTCGCCGCATCGGTTTTCTCCAATAGAAGAGAATAGACCCCCCCGAGATTAGCGTTCTTTTTTTTTCCCGCAGTTTAATTGACATATGATGCCGCCCCATCGCCAATCTAAAATTTGCATTCGCACCACCCCGGCCAGGCCAGCATGGACCCCCCCGCCCCGTCCGTCATCATGTGCAAAAATATGACGCGCGTTCGTATACCAAAAGTCGCATATGTTCAAGAATCTCTTGAAAAGAACGGGGCAAAGTGCACGCACGCGCGTCGTCGCGCGTGCGTGCCGAAAGCCTTCCAACTGCATGGGCGTCGTCAGGATTTCAAAATCGAGCGCCAATTGGTTTCGCAACGCGGATATTAAAAAAAGCTCGCGCGCGCTCTTGCGAATTCTTAAGAAACCATAGGTTTTCAACATCCTCAGAAAATACGACCAAACGGACTTCGCGCGCGCACGTCGAAGTCGCTCGAACGCCCTTGCGCGCGCTGTCGCGAGAATCATTTGCAACAAATGAGAAGCGCACGCCCGCGCACGTCGTCGCGCGCGCATGCCAGGATCTTTTGAAATTCTAGATTTCGCGAGGATGTCAAAGCCGAGTGCCCCGAAACCTTTAACAAACACGGTTTCGCAACATCACTTTTCAAAAAGCATGCGCGCGCGCTCTTGCGAATTCTGAAGGAAACGGTGTTTCATCATTTGCATGGACATTATGCCAGTCGGGCCTCCTGCGCCGCATGCCGAAATCATTCGAAGGCCCTTGCGCGCGTGCTGGGGGGGCACGATCAGCGCCAAACTTACCACGCTGGCCACTCGCGCGTCGGCCGCGCGCGCGTGTCGAACTCCTTCCAAAACCTTTAATCACAGACGCGAGGTCGCCGTCGTCGTCGCCGGCGCGATCAGCATCGGCGCCGTCACTGGCCGCGCCGTCGTCACTGTCAGCATCGCCACCAGCATCGCTGGAATCATCGTCGCGCCTGCCGTTGTCGACGTTGCCGCGATGCCGCGTTCGCGCCAGTCGCGCCAAACTAGCTAGCCGCTGCGCGCGCGAGCATGCGCGGGCAAGCGCGACCGCAGAGATGCACCAACCAACGCCAAGCACTCATCGCAGTCGCCGCCGCATGGGTTCTGCAAACCAAGTTGCAGGCGGGCGGGCGGGGCGATTGCGCGAGCAGTGGACATGGCAACTTCAACTTCGGCTGGGCGAATTGCGCCGCAGGGAGTGCACAACATGCGTCAGCCAGCGTGGACCCTAATCAATGCGCGTTTAGCAATATGTGGTGCAATCTATGTGGGGCAACCCACTTTGACCGTCTTGAAGCTGTCCTCTCTACTGCTCGTGCAAACATCCCACCCTCCCACCCGCAACTTGGTCGCAAGAGTTCTTAAGACAAGACCGTGACGGTAGGTACCACATGGCACTTGGCCACGACACCGACGCCGACGACGACAGCGACAACGACGACGACGGCGCCGCAGACACCGACTACGACGACACCGCCGACGTCGACGAAGACGACGACGCCGACGACGACGACGACGAGGACGACGACGACGTCGCCAACGGAGACGACGACGAGGGAGAAGAAAAACGACGACGGCGACAACGACGACAACGACGATGGAGGAGGGAAAACGGCGACGACGCGAACGACGAAGAAGGAGGAAGGACGGCGACGCCGACGACGACAACGACGAGGGAGGAGGGAAGACGACGACGACAACGACGACGAAGACGACGACGACGGCGACAAAATAGGAGGGACGACGATGAGACGCCGACGACGGACGACGACGACGACGACGAGGGAGGAGGATAACGACGAGGGAGGAGTGAAGACCACGACGACGACGACAACGACGACGACGACGACGACGACGGCGACGAAATAGGAAGGACAACGACGAGACGCCGACGAAGACGACGAGGGAGGAAGGACGACCACGGCGACAACGACGACGGAAGCGACGACGACGCCAAGACGACGACGACGACGACTAGAAAAGACAGAAGACGACGGCGACGACGACGACGACGACGACGACGACGAGGGAGGAGGGAGGACGACGACGACGACGACGACGCAAGAGCGCGCGCGCGCACGCTTTTGTTGAAAACCCGTGTTGCGAAACCTTGTGTTTTTGTAGGTTTTTTGGACACACGATTTTGGAATCCTTCCGAAACCGAAGGTTTTTGAAGGATTTCGGCATACGCGCGGGACTTCGCGCGCGTCTGCACTTCGTCTAATTTTTTGCAGAGGATTCTCGCGACGGCACACGCGCAATGGCGTTCGACAGATTTCGACATGCGCGCGCGGAGCCCGGTTGGTAGCATGTTGTGCAAATCTTGAAAAACTTATGGTTTTCTTTAAGATTTCGTAAGAGCTCGCGCGTAAGCTTGTTTGGCGAATCAGTGTTGCGAAACCCTGTGTTTTGTATGTTTTTTGGAAAATTCAATTTTGAAATCTCTCCGGAACCGAAGGTTTTTGAAGGATTTCGGCATGCGCGCGCGACGACGCGCGCGTGTGCACTTCGTCCTATTGTTTGCAAGGGATTCGCGAAATTATCCTGGCGAAGGACCCAACCATATGCAATTGTGAATAACGCTTTGTGGGTGCCGCTTTCGGTGGGGCTCCCTATGGGGCCACGAAAGGCGTGCCACGAAACGCTGTCCTGGGCGTACGGGACGCATGAGGGCGGTAGCACTGGGGCCTTCGGTGGAGCTCCCTATGGGGCCACGAAACGTGTGAGGGGTGTGCCGAAATGGGTGCGGCGCCGCCATGCGAACGCAGCCACTGGGGCCTTCGGTGGAGCTCCCTATGGGGCCACGAAACGTGTGAGGGGGGCCCCGAAGCAAACGCCGGCGCCGCCATGCGAACGCAGCCACTGGGGCCTTCGGTGGAGCTCCCTATGGGGCCACGAAACGTGTGAGGGGTGTGCCGAAATGGGTGCGGCGCCGCCATGCGAACGCAGCCACTGGGGCCTTCGGTGGAGCTCCCTATGGGGCCACGAAACGTGTGAGGGGTGTGCCGAAATGGGTGCGGCGCCGCCATGCGAACGCAGCCACTGGGGCCTTCGGTGGAGCTCCCTATGGGGCCACGAAACGTGTGAGGGGGTGTGCCGAAATGGGGTGCGGGCCCGCATGCGGAACGCAGCCACTGGGGCCTTCGGTGGAGCTCCCTATGGGGCCACGAAACGTGTGAGGGGTGTGCCGAAATGGGTGCGGCGCCGCCATGTGGACGCGGCCACTGGGGCCTTCGGTGGAGCTCCCTATGGGGCCACGAAACGTGTGAGGGGTGTGCCGAAATGGGTGCGGCGCCGCCATGTGGACGCGGCCACTGGGGCCTTCGGTGGAGCTCCCTATGGGGCCACGAAACGTGTGAGGGGTGTGCCGAAATGGGTGCGGCGCCGCCATGTGGACGCGGCCACTGGGGTCTTCCGTGGAGCTCCCTATGGGGCCACGAAACGTGTGAGGGGTGTGCCGAAATGGGTGCGGCGCCGCCATGTGGATGCGGCCACTGGGGCCTTCGGTGGAGCTCCCTATGGGGCCACGAAACGTGTGAGGGGTGTGCCGAAATGGGTGCGGCGCCGCCATGTGGACGCGGCCACTGGGGCCTTCGGTGGAGCTCCCTATGGGGCCACGAAACGTGTGAGGGGTGTGCCGAAATGGGTGCGGCGCCGCCATGTGGACGCGGCCACTGGGGCGGTGGAGCTCCCTATAAGTGCCATGTGGACGCGGCCATGGGCCTCGGTGGAAGCTCCCTACTCGAGCTCCTTATGGGCCACGAAACGTGTGGGGTGTGGGAGGAGGGAGGAGGGAGGAGGCGGAGGAGGAGGAAGGAAGGAGAGGAGAGGAGACGCGGGGCACCGTCTCTTCAAAACGATGACCCAACACCACAGGATGGTTGGGAAAAAGTGTTATGTTAGAGCCAAAAATGTCACCGCATAGTGTTTTTTACAAGGGAACCTCAGGGGGGGGGGGGGGGCCGGTTTGGCTGGGATGGTATGGTTTCATATTTAGTGAATTATATATATATATTATATATATATATATACGAAATCATATTATCCCAGGGAGAGCCGATAAGTCGGGGGGGGGGCGGGGTAGAATCTATTAATCTTTTAGAAAGGAAAATTAATTTCTGTTCGCAGTGAGCTGTCCACTCCACTGCCCGCGCAAACATCCCACCCACTCACCCGCAACTTGGTTTGCAAAATCTCTTAAGACCGTGACGGTGGGTACCAAATGGCACTTGGCAACGACAGCGACGCCGACGACGACAGCGACAACGACGACGACGACGCCGACAACGAGTACGACGACACCGACGACGTCTCCAACGACTTCGACGACGCCGACAACGACGACGACCGACGACGACGACGACGACGACCGACGCCGACGACGACGACGACGATGACAACGACGACGACGACGACGACGAGACGACGACGACGACACGACGACCACGACGACGACGTCAACGACGCCGACGACGACGACGACGACGGCGGCGACGACGACGACGCCGACGTCGACGACGAGGACGACGACGACGCCGACGCGACGACGACGACGACGACGTCGCCAACGAAGACGACGACGAGGGAGGAGGGAGGACGACGACGGCGACAACGACGACAACGACGAGGGAGGAGGGAGGACGGCGACGACGCGAACGACGAAGAAGGAGGAAGGACGGCGACGCCGACGACGACAACGACGAGGGAGGACGGAAGACGACGACGACAACGACGACGACGACGACGACGACGACGACGACGACGACGGCGACGAAATAGAAGGGACGACGACGAGACGCCGACGACGGACGACGACGACGACGAGGGAGGAGGAGGAAGGACGACCACGGCGACAACGACGACGGAAACGACCACGACGCCAAAGAGGACGACGACGACGAACACGAGGAAAGACAGAGGACGACGTAGGCGACGACGACGACGACGACGACGACGACAACGACGCGGGAGGAGGGAGGACGGCGACGACGACGACGACGACGACGCAAGAGCGCGCGCGCGCACGCTTTTGTTGAAAATCCGTGTTGCGAAACCTTGGGTTTTTGTATGTTTTTTGGGCGCACGATTTTGAAATCCTTCCCAAACCGATGGGTTTTGAAGGAGTTCGGCATACGCGCGCGACGACGCGCGCGTCTGCATGTCGTCCCATTTTTTCCAGAGGATTCTCGCGACGGCACACGCGCAAGGGCGTTCGACAGATTTCGACATGCACGCGCACGACGCCCGTTTGGTAGCACGTTGTGAAAATATTGAAAAACCTATGGGTTTTTTGCTTAAGATTTCGCAAAAGCTCGCGCGTAAGCTTTTTTAGCAAATCAGTGTTGCGAAACCCTGTGTTGTTGCATGTTTCTTGGAAACTCGATTACGCAATCCTTCTGGCACCGAAGGTTTTTGAAGGAGTTCGGCATGCGCGCGCGACGACGCGCGCGTGCGCACTTCGTGCCATTGTTTGCAAGGGATTCGCGAAAAAGTGCCATGCTAGAGCAAAGCATGTCACCGCATAGCGTTTTTTTCAGGGAACCGCAGGGGGGGGGGAGCCGGTCTGGCTGGGACGGTATGGTTTCATATTTAGGATGGACGAGTGTGCAGAATACATATATATATATATGAATTCATATTATCCCAGGGGGAACCGACAAGTCAGGGGGGGGGAGGGGGGGGAGAAGCTATTAATCTTTTAGATAAGAGAGTAAATGTAGCGCCGTCTACGCGGGGCTTTATTTGCGGCGCGATATATGGCGCACGCGGCGCCGTCTGTAATATGCGACGCGCGTTGCGCAAGCTATGTGGTGCACTCTACGTGGTGCAACCTATGCGGTGCAACCCACTTCGACTGTCTTGAAGCTGTCCTCTCCACTGCTCGTGCAAACATTCCACCCTCCCACCCGCAACTTGGTCGCAAGACATCTTCAGACCACGACGGTGGATACCAAATGGCTCTTGGCGACGACAGCGATGCCGACGACGACAGCGACAACAACGACGACGAAAACGTCGCCGACAACGACTACGACGACACCGACGACGGCTACGACGACTTCGACGACGACGACGACGATGACGACGACGACGACGACGACGACGACGACGACGGCGGCGGCGACACCGACGACGACAATGACGACGTCGACGACGACGACGACGACGCCGACGCCGACGACGACGACGATGACGACGCCGACGACGACGGCGACGACGACGCCGACGACGATGACGACGCCGACGACGACGACGGCGACGACGACGCCGACGACGATGACGACGACGACGACGACGACGGCGGCGACACCGACGACGATGACGACGCCGACGACGACGACGACGCCGACGACGACGACGACGACGATGACGACGCCGACGACGACGACGGCGACGACGACGCCGACGACGAGGACGACGACGACGACGACGACGCGGACGACGATGACGCCGACGGCGACGACGACGACGACGCCGACGTCGACGACGAGGACGACGACGACGTCACTAACGAAGACGACGACGACGACGACGACGACGAGTGAGGAGGGAGGCGACGGCGACAACGACAACGACGAGGGAGGAGGGAGGATGGCGACGACGCGAACGACGAAGAAGGAGGGAGGACGGCGACGCCGACGACGACAACGACGAGAGAGGAGGGAAGACGACGACGACGACGACGACGACGACGGCGACGAAATAGGATGGACGACGACGAGACGCCGACGACGGACGACGACGACGACGAGGGAGGAGGAGGAAGGACGACGACCACGGCGACAACGACGACGGAAACAACCACGACGCCAAAGAGGACGACGACGACGACGACGAACACGAGGAAAGACAGAGGACGACGTAGGCGACGACGACGACGACGACGACAACGACGCGGGAGGAGGGAGGACGGCGACGACGACGACGACCACGCAAGAGCGCGCGCGCGCGCACGCTTTTGTTGAAAATCCGTGTTGCGAAACCTTGGGTTTTTGTAGGTTTTTTGGGCGCACGATTTTGAAATCCTTCCGAAACCGATGGGTTTTGAAAGGTTTTCGGCATACGCGCGCGACGACGTGCGCGTCTGCACTTCGTCCTATTTTTTGCATGGGATTGTCGCGACGGCACACGCGCAAGGGCATTCGACAGATTTCGACAGGACCGCACGCAAAGCCCGTTTGGTAGCATTTTGTGAAAATCTTGAAAACCTATGGTTTTCTTAAGATTTCGCAAGAGCGTTCGCGGAAGTTTTTTTAGCTGTCTGTGTTGCGAATCTTTATATTTTTGTATGTATTTTGGGAACTCGATTGCGAAATTTTTCCCGCACCGAAGGTTTTTGAAGGATTTCGGCATGCGCGCGCGACGACGCGCGCGTGTGCACTTCGTCCTATTTGTTTGCCAGGGATTCGTGAAAAAAGTGCTATGTCAGAACAAAAAATGTCACCGCGTAGTGTTTTTTTTTACCAGTGAACCTCAGGGGGGGTACCGGTTTGGCTGGGATGACATGATTTCATATTTAGGATGGACGAGTGTGCAGAATTTATATGAAATTATATTATCCCAGGGGGAAGCGTTAAGTCCGGGGGGGGGAGTCTATTCTCTTCTTAGAGAGGAGAATTAATTTCTGTTTGCAGTGAGTTGTCCACTCCACTGCTCGCGCAAACATCCCACCCACCCACCCGCAACTTGGTTTGCAAAATCTCTTAAGACCGTGACGGTGGGTACCAAATGGCACTTGGCAGCGACAGCGACGCCGACGACGACAGCGACAACGAGGACGACGACGCCGACAACGAGTCCGACGACACCGACGACGTCTCCAACGACTTCGACGACGCCGACAACGACGACGACACCGACGACGACGACGCCGACGCCGACGACGACGACGACGATGACAACGACGACGGAGATGACGACGCCGACGACGACAACGACGACACCGACGACCACGACGACGACGTCAACGACGCCGACGACGACGACGACAACGACCACACCGACGACCACGACGACGACGTCGACGACGAGGACGACGACGACGACGACGACGACGACGACGGCGGCGACGAAGACGACGACGACGTCGCCAACGGAGACGACGACGAGGGAGGAGGGAGGACGACGACGGCGACAACGACGACAACGACGAGGGAGGAGGGAGGACGGCGACGACGCGAACGACGAAGAAGGAGGAAGGACGGCGACGCCGACGACGACAACGACGAGGGAGGAGGGAACGACGACGACGACAACGACGACGACGACGACGACGGCGACGAAATAGAAGGGACGACGACGAGACGCCGACGACGGACGACGACGACGACGAGGGAGGAGGAGGAAGGACGACCACGGCGACAACGACGACGAAAACGACCACGACGCCAAAGAGGACGACGACGACGAACACGAGGAAAGACAGAGGACGACGTAGGCGACGACGACGACGACGACGACGACGCGGGAGGAGGGAGGACGGCGACGACGACGACGACGACGACGCCGCAAAAGCGCGCGCTCGCACGCTTTTGTTGAAAATCCGTGTTGCGAAACCTTTGGTTTTTTTCTTGTTTTTTGGACGCACGATTTTGAAATCCTTCCGAAACCGATGGGTTTTGAAGGTTTTCGGCATACGCGCGCGACGACGCGCGCGTCTGCACTTCGTCGAATTTGTTGCAGGAGATTCTCGCGACGGCACACGCGCAAGGGCGTTCGACAGATTTCGACATGCGCGCGCGCGACGCCCGTTTGGTAGCATGTTGTGAAAAATCTTGAAAAAAACCTATGGTTGTTTTAAGATTTCGCAAGAGCTCGCGCGTAAGCTTTTTTAGCAAATCAGTGTTGCGAAACCCTGTGTTTTTGCATGTGGTATGGAAACTCGATTGCGAAATCCTTCCGGCACCGAAGGTTTTTAAAGGATTTCGGCATGCGCGCGCGACGACGCGCGCGTGTGCACTTCGTCGCATTTGTTGCAAGGGATTCGTGAAAAAATTCTATGCTAGAACAAAACATGTCACCGCATAGTGTTTCTTACAAGGGAACCGCAGGGGGTGGATCCCGGTTTGGCTGGGATGGTACGATTTCATATTTAGGATGGACGAGTGTGCAGAATATGTATATATATATATATATATATATGAAATCATATTATCCCAGGGGGAGCCGATAAGTCCGGGGGGGGGAGGGGGGGAGAATCTATTAATTGTTTAGAGAATAAACCTGGTGCAATCTACGTGGGGCAATACATGCGGCGCAATCTAGATAGTGGAAACATGATGTGCGATTTATGTGGAAGTGCAATGTTTGCGGCGCGATCTATGTTGTGCAGTCCATTCTGCTGAACTTGAAGTCGTCATCTCCACTGCTCGCGCAAACATCCCACCCACCCACCCGCAACTTGGTTTGCAAAACCTGTTAAGAACGACTACGACGACACCGACGACAACGTTTAGGACGACACCGACGACGTCTCCGACGACTTCGACGACGACAACAAGGCCAACGCCGACGACGACGAAGACGACGACGGCGACGCCAACGAAGGCGACGACGAGGGAGGAGGAAGGACGACGACGGCGACAACGACGACAACGACGACAACGACGAGGGAGGAGGGAGGACGGCGACGACGCGAACGACGACGAAGGAGGAAGGACGGCGACGCCGACGACGACAACGACGAGGGAGGAGGGAAGACGACGACGACACGACGACGACGACGACGGCGACGAAATAGGAGGGACGACGACGAGACGCCGACGACGGACGACGACGACGACGAGGGGGAGGGGAGGAAGGACAACCACGGCGACAACGACGACGGAAACGACCACGACGCCAAAGAGGACGACGACGACGAACACGAGAAAAGACAGAGGACGACGTAGGCGACGACGACGACGACGCGGGAGGAGGGAGGACGGCGACGACGACGTCGACGACGACGACGCAAGAGCGCGCGCGCACGCTTTTGTTGAAAATCCGTGTTGCGAAACCTTGGGTTTTTTTCTTGTTTTTTGGACGCACGATTTTGAAATCCTTCCGAAACCGATGGGTTTTGAAGGTTTTCGGCATACGCGCGCGACGACGCGCGCGTCTGCACTTCGCCCTTTTTTTTTGCAGGAGATTCTCGCGACGGCACACGCGCAAGGGCGTTCGACAGATTTCGACATGCGCGCGCGCGACGCCCGTTTGGTAGCATGTTGTGAAAAATCTTGAAAAACCTATGGTTTTCTTAAGATTTCGCAAGAGCTCGCGCGGAAGCTTTTTTTGCAAATCAGTGTTGCGAAACCCTGTGTTTTTGTATGTTTTTTGGGGAAACTCGATTGCGAAATCTTTCCCGCACCGTAGGTTTTTGAAGGATTCCGGCATGCGCGCGCGACGACGCGCGCGTGTGCACTTCGTCCCGTTTCTTACAAGGGATTCGCGAAAAAGTGCTATGTTAGAGCAAAAATGTCACCGCATAGTGGGGGGGGAACCCGGTTTGGCTGGGATGATTTGTTTTCACATTTAGGACGGACGAATGTGCAGAATATATATATATATATATATATATATATATATATATATATGAAATCATGCTATCCCAAGGAGAAGCGATCAGTCCGGGGGGGGTAGAGTCTATTCTCTTTTTAGAAAGGAGAATTAATTGTTGTTCGCAGTGAGTTGTCCACTCCACTGCTCGCGCAAACATCCCACCCACCCACCCGCAACTTGGTTTGCAAAACCTCTTAAGACCGTGACGGTGGGTACCACATGGCACTTGGCAACAACAGCGACGCCGACGACGACAGCGACAACGACGATGACGACGCCGCCGACAACGACTACGACGACACCGACGACGTCTCCAACGACTTCGACGACGCCGACAACGACGACGACGACGACGACACCGACGACGACGACGACACCGACGCCGACGACGACGACGATGACAACGACGACGACGATGACGACGCCGACGACGACGATAACGACGACACCGACGACGACGACGACGTCAACGACGCCGACGACGACGACGACGACGACGACGGCGGCGACGACGACGACGCCGACGTCGACGACGACGAAGACGACAACGACGCCGACGCCGACGACGACGACGAAGACGACGACGACGTCGCCAACGAAGGCGACGACGAGGGAAGAGGAAGGACGACGACGGCGACAACGACGACAACGACGACAACGACGAGGGAGGAGGGAGGACGGCGACGACGCGAACGACGAAGAAGGAGGAAGGACGGCGACGCCGACGACGACAACGACGACGACGATGGCGACGAAATAGGAGGGACGACGACGAGACGCCGACGACGGACGACGACGACGACGAGGGAGGAGGAGGAAGGACGACCACGGCGACAACGACGACGGAAACGACCACGACGCCAAAGAGGACGACGACGACGAACACGAGGAAAGACAGAGGACGACGTAGGCGACGACGACGACGACAACGACGCGGGAGGAGGGAGGACGGCGACGACGACGACGACGACGACACAAGAGCGCGCGCGCTCGCTTTTGTTGAAAACCCGTGTTGCGAAACCTTGTGTTTTCGTATGTTTTTTTTTCGGACACATGATTTCGAAATTTTTCCGAAACCGATGGGTTTTGAAGGTTTTCGGCATACGCGCGCGTGAGCGCGCGCGAAGCCCGTTTGGTAGCATGTTGTGAAAAAATCTTGAGACACAAAAAAAGGATAGGGTTTTCTTCTTGAGATTTCGCAAGAGCTGTCGCGGAAGCGTTTTTTAGCAACTCTGTGTTGCGAAACCTTGTGTTTTTGTATGTTTTTTGGAAACTCGATTGCGAAATCCTTCCCGCACCGAAGGTTTTTGAAGGATTTCGGCATGCGCGCGCGACGACGCGCGCGTATGCACTTCGTTTCATGTTTGCAAGGGATTCGCGAAAAAATGTTACGTTAGAGCAAAATGTCACCGCATAGTGTGTGTGTTTTTTTACAAGGGAACCTCAGGGGGGAACCGGTTTGGCTGGGATGGTACGATTTCATATTTAGGATGGACGCGTGTGCACAACACACATATATATATATATACATACATACAAACATATACATATACAGATACATATACATATACATATACATATACATATACATACATACAAACGTACATACATACATACATATATGAAATCATGCTATCCCAGGGGGAGCCGATAAGTCTGGGGGGGTCAGAGTCTATTCTCTTCTTAGAAAGGAGAATTTACTTGCAGCGATATATGCTGCGCAGTCTACGCGGTGCTACTGATGTCACGCAAGCGACGCGGCGCAATTCACCCCGCCGGATTTGAAGTTGACAATTCCACTGTTCACGCAAGCATCCCACCCACGCACCCGCACCTTGGTTTTGCCATGCCCATGCGGCGGCGATTGCGACGACGCTTCGGCGCTGGCTGGCGCATCGCTGCGGCCGCACCTGCGCGAGCAGGCTCGCGCGCAGAGCGGCCAGCTAGTCTGGCGCGACCGACGCGGCCGCGGCGGCGCTGACCGCTGGGCACTTCAAAGCGCGCCCCGCAGGCCGCGCTGACGCGCGGGCACTTCCGCGCGTGTCGGCGACTCGCGCGGGCGCGGTATCACGGCGACGCCGACGAGGGCAGACGCGACGATGACAGTAGCCACGCTGGCGACGACGATGACGATGACGACGGCGAGGCCAATCGCGGCGCCGATGCCGATCACGCCGTTGACGATGATGGCGCCCACGCGTCGGTGAAGGTTCTATGAGAATTTCGACATGCGCGCGCGGCCGACGGGCGCGAGTGGCCCGCGCGGCACGTTTTGACACGGGGCGCGCCCCCCACCCACCCCACCCCAGCGCGCGCGCAGGGGCGTTCAAATGATTTCGACTTGCGCGCGCGAGAGGCCCGTTTGGTCGAATTTGGTGAAAATGTCGGGAGACCGATGCTTTTCATCAGCATTCGCAACAGCGCGCGCGCAGTCTTTTGTTTTGAAAAACCATGTTGGGAAATCGCGCGTTTTACATGTGTTCGGGGCAGCCGGTTTTGACACGGATTGCACCATGCGTTTTTGATTGGTTCTTGCGCGCGCGGCAACGCGCGCGCGCTGATTTTGTCACATGTGTGGCGAGGGGTTCTTGCGCATGAACCACTGTGGACAAACTAGCGCGCGCCTCGCATCATTTGACGAGCATGAGGGGGGTAGAGCCGTGCATGGCTGGGATGGCACTCGCTCAGATCTAGGTTGAACCATCGGGGAGAATCGCATGTAATCTGCACGTCCCCCGGGTGAATGGGTAACCCCTGCCTCTGAGAACCTACGCGGCGCAACTTACCCTGCCGAGCTTGAAATTGTCAAGTCCGCTACTCGCGCAATCGCCCCACCCACCCACCCGCAACTTGGTTTGCAAAACCCATGCGCCGGCGATTGCGATGACTGCCTGGAGCTGGTTGGCGCATAGCTGCGGCCGCGCTTGCGCGCGCAAGCTCGCGCGCATAGCGGCCAGCTAGTCTGGCGCGACCGACGCGGCCGCGGCGGTGCTGACCGCTGGGCGCTCCCCGGCGCGTCCCGCAGGCCGCGATGACGCGCGGGCACTTCAGTGCGAGTCGGTGACTCGCGCGGGCGCGGTACCATGGCGACGTCGACAACCACGGTGATGACGATGAAGGTGTCCACGCGTCGGAGATAAAGGTTCTAAGAGAATTTCGACGCGCGCGCGCAGCCAACGGGCGCGAGTGGCCGCATGATGCACGCGGATCGCGCCCCCCCAACACCGCCACCACCACGCGCGCAAGGGCGTTCGAATGATTTGGGCATGCGCCCGGGAGAAGCCCGCTTGGTCGCATTTGAGTAAAAAAGTCGCAAGAGCGCGCGCGCAAACCGATTTGAAAACCCATGTTGTAAAACCACGCGTTCTAGTATGTTTGGGGACAGTCGATTTTGAAACTCTCTTGAATCTTAAAGGATGTCGGCATGCGCGCGCAAAGACGCGCGCGTGTGCGTTTCGTTTCCGATGTTGCAAAAGAGTCCTGCCAACTGTTGTTTTTTCGTTAAACGGGAGCGCGCGCATAGAATTACTTGACGAGGGTGGTGGGGGCTAACCCGGCCGAGCTGGACGGTAAAAACTTATTTTAAAATGAACGATGGGGCAAAATAGTATGTAATGTGCACATATGTTGGGTGGATCGATAAGTATGAGGGGATGGTAGTAGATTCGAGTTATTTCTTATACAGGATAATCCATGTGGCACAATCTGTGTGGTGCAAGTATGCGAGGCTGCAAAAGGGCGGCGACGAGGCGGCGACGGCGACAACACAGCCGCCAGACCGACGCAAGGGCCCAGACGACGGGCGGCGACGAGGTTGCGACGGGGCGGCGACGGCAACAACATTGCCGCCAGACCGACGCACAGGCCCAAACGACTGACAGCGACGAGGCAGCGACGGCGACAGTATAGCCGCCAGACCAACCCGCAGGCCCAGACGACGGGCGGCGACGAGGCGAAGACAGGGCGGCGCGGGCCACCTCCTCCTCCTCCTCCTCCTCCTCCTCCTCCTCCTCCTCTTCCTCCTGCTCCTCCTCTTCCTCCTCCTCCTCCTCCTCCTCCTCCTCCTCCTCTCCTTCTCCTCCTCCTCTCCTTCTCCTCCGAATCCTCATCCTCATCCTCATCCTCATCCTTCCTCCTTCCCAGCTTATTGGCCGCGCTGGGCCAATGCTTTTGAGTGCTGTGGAGCCCCTGGCCCACCCTGACAATCCCAGCGCAAGGCACACAGGCGCACTCAAGCAGCCTTGCGCCGCCGACGGCACGCACACAGAAGCAACGAGTGCGAAGTGCCACAGCAGCATGGAACATGTGTGTGTGTTGTTTGTGTGATGTGTGTGGTGTGTGTTCTGTGTTCTGTGTCCTGTGCTCTGTGCTCTGTGCTCCGTGCTGTGTGTTGTGTGTTGTATGTGTTGTGTTTTTTGTGTGTTGTGTGTTGTGCGTGCTGTGTGTTGTGTGTGTGTTATGTATTATGTGTTATGTGTCATGTGCTATGTGCTGTGTGTTGTGTGTGCTGTGTGTGTGGTGTGCTGTGTGTGCTGTGTGGTGTGTGCTGTGTGCAATGTGCTGTGTGCTGTGTTGAGTGTGCTGTGTGGTACGTGTTGCGTTTTGTGTGATGGGTGTTGGGTGTTGTGGGTTGTCTGTTGTGCGTTGTGTGCTGTGTGTTGTGTGCTGTGTGCTGCGTGTTGTGTGCTGTTTGTTGTGTGCTGTGTGTTGTGCATGTGTGTTGTGTGGTGTGTGCTGTGTGCTGTGTGCTATGTGCTGTGTGTGATGTGTGCTCTGTGTGTTGTGTGCTGTGTGTGCTGTGCGTGCTGTGTGTACTGTGTGCTGTGTGTGTTGTGTGCTCTGTGTGCTGTGTGTGCTCTGTGTGCTCTGTGTGCTGTGGTTGCTGTGTGTGCTGTGTGTGTGGTGAGCTGTGTGTGCTGTGTGGTGTGTGCTGTGTTGTGTGTGCTGTGTGGTGTGTGCTGTGTCGTGTGTGCTGTGTCCTGGGTGCCGCGTCCTGTGTGCTGTGTCTTGTGTTCTGTGTCCTGTGTTCTCTGTCCTGTGTTCTGTGTCCTGTGGTCTGTGGCCTGTGTTCTGTGTCCTGTGTGCTGTGTCCTGTGTTCTGTGTCCTGTGTTCTGCGTCCTGTGTTCTGAGTCCTGTGTCCTGTGGCCCGTGTTCTGTGTCCTGTGGTGTGTGCCTTGTGTTATGTGTCCTGTGTTCTGTGTCCTGTGTTCTCTGTCTTGTGTTATGTGTCTTGTGTTATATGTCTTGTGCTATGTGTCTTGTGTTATGTGTCTTATGTTAAGTGGCTTGTGTTATGTGGCTTTGGTTATGTGTCTTTGATATGTGTCTGGTGTTTGTGTATTGCGTTATGTGCCTTGTGTTATGTGGCTTGTGTTATGTGTCGTGTGTTTTGTGCCTTGGGTTATGTGCCTTATGCTCTGTGTCGTGTGGTCTGTGTCTTGTGGTGTGTGTCTTGTTGTGTGTGCCTTGATTTGGGTGTCTTGCTGTGTGTGCGTCCTGTAGTGTGTGTGTGTGTGTGTCGTGTTGTGTGTGTGTGTCTTGTTGTGTGTCTTTTTGTGTGTGTGTGTGTGTCTGTGTGTGTGTCTGTGTGTGTGTCTGTGTGTGTCTGTGTGTGTCTTTGTGCGTGTCTGTGTGCGGGGTCTGTGTGCGGTGTCTGTGTGCGGTGTCTGTGTGCGGGGTGCCTGTGTTCGTTGTGTGTGCGCGTTGTGTGTGCGTTGTGTGTGTGCGTTGTGTGTGTGTGCGTTGTGTGTGCGTGGTGTGTGTGCGTGGTGTGTGTGTGTGCGTGGTGTGTGTGCGCGTTGTGTGTGCGTGTGTGTATATGTGCGCGTGTGTGTGTGTGTGTGTGCGCGTAAGTGTGCGTGTATGTCTGTGTGTGAGTGTGTGAGTGTGTGAGTGTGTGCGTGTGTGTGTGCGCGTGTGTGCGCGCGTGTGTGTGCGTGTGTGTGTGTGCGTGTGTGTGTGTGTGCGTAAGTGTGCGCGTGTGTGTGCGCGTGTGTGTGTGCGCGTGTGTGTGCGCGTGTGTGTGTGTGTGCGCGTGTGTGTGCGCGTGTGTGTTTGCGCGTGTGTGCGCGTGTGTGCGCCTGTGTGCGCGTGTGTGCGCGTGTGCTCGCGTGTGCGCGCGTGTGCGCCCTTGCGCGCGTGCGCGCGTGTGCGCATGTGTGCGCGTGTGTGTGTGTGTGCGCGTGTGTGTGCGCATGTGTGTGCGCATGTTCGCGTGTGCGCGTGTGCGCGTGTGCGGGTATGCGTGTGTGCGTGTGTGCGTGTGTGCGTGTGTGCGTGTGTGCGTGTGTGCGCGTGTGTGAGTGTGTGAGTGTGGGTGTGTGCGGGGTGCACTCTGTTGCACCCCGTCCAGGGGGATCCATGATCGGAGGGACGAGGAGGAAAAGGAGGAGGAGGACGACGACGGCGACGGCGACGGCTACGGCGACGGCGACTGCGACGGCGACGAGGACGACGACCACGACCACGACGACCACGACGACCACGACGACGACGACGACGACCGGAACGAGGACGAGGACGAGGAGAGGGAGGCGAGGGACGCCCCGTGCGGGTGACGACCACGGTCGAGTCTGAAACGCCTGTCCCTCTCTGCACGCAGTGCGGGGCCCCAGCTGTCAGCAAGGCGGCAAGGCGGTAAAGCTATTCGTGTTGCTGCCATCTCGTTGTGCTGTCATCTCGTGGTGTCCGATCGTGGCACTGTCCTCTCGTGGTGCTGTCCTCTCCGTTCCCTCCCTTCAAAATTGCATTGAAGAAGAAACAAAACCTTGAGCACCGTGCCATACGCTCTCCATCAGCGACCTAAAGGAAGCCGAGGAGAAAAAGCCTTCCACGATGCACGCGTCTGGCCTCGAGTCCGCCATGGCCCGCGGGGACGAGCGGAGGGGAGCAGGAACGAGGAGAAAGAGGAGGAGGAGGAGGAGGAGGAGGCAGCATATCCACCCGAGTGCCACAGCGCAAACGCCACCGCTGCTGGCCCTTCGCTGCTGGCGGCCCCGCGCACAAGGGCTGCACGGCGCCTATCCGCACGCCGCTCGGGAGTGCGAGGAGGGGTAGGAGGGGAGAGGCATGTGGTGAAGACGGTATCCTGGCAGGCACAGCGAGATTCTAGTTTGATCAACCTCCCCCGGTGGCGAAGGCCGCTGGGGGGGGATGTTTGCGTCGCTGTCGACTCTGTAGCCAACTGCAGCAGCTGGAGGAGGAGCGGGAGAGGG
>CAUYUJ010016345.1:175000-230000 GCA_963575745.1 Prorocentrum cordatum
ACACACCACGTACGAAATGATCGCGATAGGCGCCAACATGCGCCCACCACGTCACCCGCCCTACAATGAAGATGGGCAGCTACAGGCAAGTGGTTGCTGGAAAGGGCTACGTGAGCAGCTGGCGCACTCACTTGGAAAGGCAGCAGAGTGCTAGGCTAGTTGACTGACGGGCGTAAATTGGGTACGGCAGCCAGTATATACTATGGTTTAGTTGTTTAATCTCTCGCCTGGACAGTGTAGCGCCTCTGCAGCAGGGTCTTACCATCTGACCGTCCCAGGGCAAATCCCCCTCACAGAAACAACCGCTGAGCCTGCTGCCTCGGAGCGACTACTGCAGAGCGTTGGTTGCAAACTCAAGAACTCCAGCGGTGTGCAGCTCAGGCGCATGGTGCAGGGCACACTGCACAGACATGTCGGTGGGTCTGTTCTTTGTTGTTGGCTGGCCGCTGCCGGGTTGGCATGCAGGTCATTGTCTTGACCAAAGAAGCGGCAACGCCTGGGCCGTGCACTTGGCGAGGTGGTGTGGGGCGCGGCGTGGCGCGTGCGACGCGAGATTCGCACACACGAAGATGTGCACACATTGTTCGTTTCTAACTCTTCGAAAGTTATTTGACTTTTTGGGGGGGCCAAGGTCCTTTCAGTTATAGATGTTCTATCCTGGGCCTCTTCCTGGCCAGTAGGGGGCCAGGAACAATTAGAAACGAGCACAATTAGAAATGAGCACGATTAGAAATGAACGACGTGTACACACGTCATTGCAATCTCATGAGATGGATCCGCTGAGCCAGCCCCGATGGGAGTGTTCCATGCTTGTTTCGTACCAGCGTCCACCGCGCACGCCTTCGCAGGCACGCACGGGAGCCTCGCGGAAGGATTCGACACCGTGCGGGTGCGGGGAAGTGCGGTCGGGAGCTGTTGGACAGCGCGTCGCTCCGCCAGGCTTGGCCTACCACGCTTCGGCGCGACGCGCTGTCCACTTCTCAGTCCCCAGGCTTCAACGTCCCGGGCCTTTGCGAGCATCCCGTCCCGCGGAGCGGAGCGACACAGGATCCACTCGCAAGGCATAGCGTGTCGCTGGGGCCGCCGCCGCGACACGCTAGTCAAAGTTCCCGACCGTATCGTAATGGCAACTGTCTTCGATAACGGCACTTCGGGGCCATGCTTATGGGAGGCATACTATGCACGCAGTTTGCCCGTGAGTTCATCCAGCTTGGAGTGGGATCAAGCCTTGGAAACAGCTGAGTTCGGCTTCCCTTCGACCTTGTCCGTCGCTCTCGGCCGAGAGCGTGGAACCTAAGAGGCTTCATTCTGAAATATCGGAAATGCGCTCTTATCATAGCGAGTTAGTGTTGCAGCCATGTGCGCAACATCAACCTCATGAAGGAGAGGAGGGGGAGCAGGAGGGGGAGGAGCAGGATGGAAGAGGATGGGCAGAGAGAAGAAGCGTGCGAGAAGGAAGGAGGAAGGAGGCGGGGTGGGAGGAAGGAGGAGGGTGGCGGGAGGAGGGAGTAGGGCTGAGGATCGAGGGCTGCAGGAGGTGGGGAAAAGAAGGGGCGGAGGATGCGGAAGAAGCAGAAAGAGAGTGGGGAATGGGAAATGATGAGGAGAAGCAGGGAGAGGACGATGCGTGGCCCTCGTTGCGACCGTCGCGAGCTTGCACTGCCCGACCCTGCCTAGGCGGAGGCGGCGGACCAGCAGCCACTGTCGCTGCCCGCCGCGAGCGAGATCAACGACCACCAGGACGAGGTCCGGAGCACCCACACCGCGGACAGCCTGGACGACCAGGCTGGCGGGGCAGAGGGGGGGAGGGCGCGAGCCCCAGCCGGGGGCCACGCGAGGTGGGGGGGGGCCAGGCTCAGGGGGGAACGCATCGACCCTCCTCCTCCTCCTCCTCCCTCCTCCTCCTCCTCCTCCTCCTCCTCCTCCTCCTCCTCCTCCTCCTCCTCCTCCTCCTCCTCCTCCTCCTCCTCCTCCCGCACACCCGTCGCCGACAGGGGCCCGATGGCCCGCCCCGCCCAGGAGCGTGCGGCTCTCCCCGTCGGGGACCTGTCGCCGATCTCCACCGGCGGTGTATCGCCGACTACGGGTCGAGGTCTAAGCCCCCCCCGAGCCAGACCCCCCTCCCCAAAAAAAAGTCGTTCTACCGGTCCACCTCTCTCGGGTTCTGTCCTGCCCGGGGGTGCCACGGTGCACCGACGAGCGCGTGCCCCGTTCTCGACAGAGGAGGTGGGGACCTAGGGGAAGCCTAGCTGCTCGGTGCGATCGAAATCACAGCGGAAAGAGCCGAGGAGACCCCCCCCTTTTCTAACCGAAGGCGGGCATGGTGCAGATCAAATTCAGCCCTCCCTTTCCTGGCGTTTGCGTTTTGTGCCGCGTGCAGACAGGGCCCCCCCTGGCCGGGCTAACCAGTGACAAAAGCTCGGGACCCCTTCTCGGAAGGGCGGAGGTTTCGCGGCGCGGTGCCGCATCGCTCCCCCGTGTCGCGAAGGGCGCGGGCCGAGTCTGGGGGCCTCCAGGTGCTGAGGGCATCTTGCCACCGAGGCATATCCAGGAGGTGGCTTACAGACAAACCCAGTCATCGGGATGCCCTGGCCTCGTCAGAAACCCTTGCATGCGTCGCTAGGCACTCTTGCACACGCCGCCCCCTTTGGGAGTCTTCTGGGGGCCTCCCGGGGGACCCGCCGGCGATCTCGGAGGTTCTATCTGAGTCTATATGGGGGGGATCGGCTCGAAGAAGAAGTTCGGGCACCCCTTCCGGGGCATGCCTGGGAGGCCTCTAAGGCCATCTCAGGGGCCTGTTGTCGGGCGGGGCTAGGACGAGGACCAATCCGTTCGAGAGCGTTCCAGGACGCTCTCAGAGCGTCCCCGAACGGTGTGAGAAGGCCGCGGCGCCCGAGACGTCCTCCAGAGCCGCCGGATCTCAGAGATCCCCGATCTATCCTCACCCGACGTTATCCTCGCCCCAGCTTCGCCTTACTGTTTGGCCGCCCTGCTCGCTCTGAGGACCAAAGCGGCCGAGAATGGTCTCTTGGGCCAAACCCCAGGGCCCCCAAGACGGCCCAAGGGGGCTCCAGCGCGGATCCCTGCGGCCATCTTGGGGCACGCTGGTGGGCGATGCCTCCAACCACGCTCCTGAAGCGTCCAGGAAAGTCACGCGGGGAATCTCGAGAGCGCCAAGGAGCGCCTAGAAGTAACCTGAACTCTGCGGCCTGGACCCTTTAAAGAGTGTTTACAAGGCTCTACGCAGAGAATTCGAAGGTACCTGAGAACACTCCACTACACGCCAAGCGGCACGGTGGCGGATTTGCTAGCTTGAAATCGAGGGGAAGAGTCGTGAAGGTAAGAAATCACCCCCGTTCCGAAGTTGCGCACTCTTTAGAGTACAGAGCGATTATCATTGATATGGAATACATGATAGTACCCACGCTATTTGCCACATCCAGCTGTGTTCGACGCTTCACCAAGGACTGCCACGGAGCAAGGAGGCCTCTGGAGACCGCGCATGTGGACCGGCTTGGCTTTGGAGGTGTAGCAGGGCGACGGTGCCCAGAGAGGTCTTGCGGGGGAAGCCGAGCAGATCTCGGCCACGACACGAATGGGGGGAAGGGGCATGGGGAAAGGTGGAGGCGAAAGAGCAGGAGCGGAATGGAGGAGGAGGAGGGAAAGAGAGAGGAAGAAGAGGCTGCGGAGGAGAAGGTAGAGGAGAGGAGGGGGAGTGGGTCGGAGCGCGAGGGGAAGGGGGGGAGAAGGGAGGGGAGGAGGAGGGAGGGGCGGGAAGAGGGAGAGGGAGGAAGAGGGAAAGGGGGGGAGTGGGAAGAGGAGGAAGAGGAAGGGGAAGGAAAGAGGAGGAGGAATAAGGAAGAGAAGGACGTCAAAAGAGACAAGGATCAAGAACAGGAGCTATATCTCCGAGAAGAGAAAGGGAGAGAGAGAGAGAGAGACCAAAAAAAATGGGAAGATGATATTTCGAGCACCCCCCACCAAGGAGTGCCAGCATATCAGTATGTATGCTCTTAGGGTGCGATTCCACAAACAGAGCTTGCACTCAGGTATTCCTTTTTATTGTCTGAGGAACTGGGCCTGGCTGGCGGTCTGACGGCTCCGTGCTCGACGTCGCCGCCCCGTCGTTGCCTCGTCGCCGCCTGTCGTCCGGGCCTGGCTGGCGGTCTGGCGGTTCCGTGCTCGCCGTCGCCGCCCCGTCACCGCCCGTCGTCTGGGTCTAGCTGGCGGTCTGGCGTCTCCGTGCTCGCAATCGCTGCCCTGTGTCCGCATAGGTTTTAGAAAAGGTGACAGGATCTGCCTTCCCCCTCCCTGGACTTAACGGTATTTTTTTCGCATTGCAAGTCGCATGCGATTCTGGCCCATCGCCCATCCGAAAATATGAATTCGTACCACCACAGGCAAGTCGGTATCGGCCCTCCCTCATCCTTTCTGCAAACAATACTACGCGCGCACACCGGTTTTTCCAAACTCAGCAGTTGTTTCATGAGCCCCTTGCCCCAAAAAGGCAAAGTGCACGCGCGCGTCGCCGCGCGCGCATGCCGGAATCTGTCAAACATTGCAGGTTTTGCGAAAAAACAAAAATTGAAAACAACAAAAAAACGAGTACCCCGAAAACAGATTAAAGCACACGGTTTCGCGACGAACATGTCATACATGTTTACATGCCTACCGACCTACCGACCTACATACATACCATACCATACACACATAAATACATACATACATACATGCATGCATGCATACATACATACATACATAAATACAAATACATACATACATACATACATACATACATACATACATACATACACACACACATACATACATACATACATACATACAAACATACATACATATATACAGACACACATACATAAGAGGCGCCCGCGCGCTTGCGAATTCAAAAGAACATGTCTTTCAACAGGTTCATAACCTGCTACGGAAAGGGCCTTTCGCGCGCGCATGTCGAAATCGTTCGAACGCCCTTGCGCGTGCTGTCGCCAGAACCCCTTGCAAAAAAAGAGACGAAGTGTACACGCGCGCGTCGTCGCGCGCGCATGCCGACATTCTTGAAATACCTTGGGTGTCGCAGGGATTTCAACATCGAGCGTACCGAAAACATGCCACAATGACTTTGCAGCATCATTTCTAAGGAAAAAAGTGCGGTCGCGTTCCTGCGGATTCTTCCAGAAACCATAGTTTAATAATAAAAAAACAATTCGGCAACACGGGTCTCTCGCGCGGCATGTCGAAATCATTCGAACGCTTTTGCGCGCGAGTTGGGGGGGTACGATCCGTACCAAATAATGCCATGCGGGCCACGTCGGCTGCGCGCGCATGTCGAACTTCCCCCACCAAAACGTTCATCACCGACGCGGGGACGCCGTCATCGTCGCCGGCGTGATCAGCATCGGCGCCGTCACTGGCCTTGCCGCCGTCGTTGTCATTATCATCACCAGCATCGCTACCAGCAGCATCGTCTCTACCGGCGTCGACGTTGCCATGATACCGCGCCCGCCCGAGTCGCCGATTGGCAGTGAAATGCCCGCTGGCAAGTGCCCAGCGGCCACCGCGGCCGCGTCGGTCGCGCCGAACTAAATGGCCGCTGCGCGCGCGAGCATGCGCGGGCTAGCGCGGCCGCAGTGGTGCGCCAGCCAGCGCCGAGCAAACATCGCAATCGCCGCCGCATCGGTGTTGCAAGCCAAGTTGCGGGTGGGTGGGTGGGATGGTTGCGCGAGCAAGGGAGTTGATATTTTCAACTTCGGCAGGGCGAATTGCACAACATAGATTGCACCACATAGGTTGCACCGCATGGATTGCAGCACTCGGATCCGTCGTCTGCGGGACCACCACGCAGGGTGGGGTTTTCGGCTCCGCTACAACCTAGGGACGTCGCACCGTGTGCCAATTGCCTTAGCCACGATCGTGTTGCAGGCCAGTTGAACAAACCCAGACATCGGCGCCAACGATGTGAATGAAATGAACGGATGAACATAAGATGCATCACGTCGGTTACGCCGTAAATATGTGTATATATATACTGCACATCACAGATGGCACCACACTTTTATATCGATACTGCACCACATAGATTGCACCACATCTAGTACACAGCTTGGATTGCAAAACATATGTTGCAACACCTTTGTTGCACCACATGGGTTGCACAACATAGATGTCACTCATATATTGCACCACGTAGAGTCTTTTTTCTGATAACTAATCGAACTCCCTTTTCGTATTGCGATTGATTTACGATCCTGCCCCATCGTCCACCGTACATCTGGGTCCATATTATCCCAGTGAAACTGGCATCCCCCCCCTAGCCTTCCGCAAAATATATTATGCGCGCATATTCGTCTATCAAAACCATTAGTGTTCAAGAATACCGTGCACCCCCCCAAAAAAAAAAAAAAAAAAAAACGGGACGATGTGCACACGCACGCGTCCTTGCGAGCGTGTGCCGAATATTTCGAAAACCGTAGGTATGGTAAAGAGTTCAAGCTCGAGTGTCCCGAATGAATAAATAAATAAATATGTATATATGTATATATATTACACACAAATACACAAGAAAAAGGTTTCAACGACATCGTACGCTCGGGTTTTTTCCGAATGCTCCAGATAACCATAGGTTTTCAACATGCTCATGGCTTGCTGCATGCCTCTCGCGCGCGCATGTCGCAATCGTTCGAACGCCCTTGCGCGCGTGCTGTCGCAAGAATCCCATGCAAAAAAAGGGACAAAGTGCACGCGCACGCGTCGTCGCGCGCGCATGCCGAAATCTTTCAAAAACCGAAAGTTTCGCCAGGAGTTCAAAAACGACTGTTCCGAAATCGTATAAACGACAGATGGTTTCGCACATTCAGTTTTCAAAAATGCCTGCGTTCGCGCCCCTGCGAAGTCGGACGAAAACCATAGGTTTTTTCAAACAATGCATACAATTCTACAAAACGGGCTCAACGCGCCGCACGTCGCAAACGCCCTTGCGCGCGTGCTGGGGGGGGGACACGACCCGTGTCAAGTAATACCATTCGGGCCATTATTACGCGTCGGCCGCGCGCGCATCTCGAACTCTTTCCGAAACCGTCATCACCGACGCGAGGGCGCCGTCATCGTCGTCGGCGTGATCAGCACCGGCGCCCACGATACCATCGTCGCCGTCGTTGTCATCATCGCCACCAGCATCACTACCAGCATCATCGCGTCAACGTTGCCATGGCACCGCACCTGCCCAAGTCGCCGACTCGCACTGAGGTGCCCGCTAGGAAGTGTCCAACAGTCAGCGCCACCGCGGCCGCCTCGGTCGCGCCAAACTCTGCGGCCGCTGCGCGCGCGAGCATGCGCGGGCCAGCGCGGCCGCAGAGATGCATCAGCTAACTCCAATCACTCATCGCAATCGCCGCCGCATCGGTGTTGCAAACCAAGTTGCGGGTGGGTGGGTGGGATGATTCATTTTTCTTTTCTAAAAACAGAATAGGATCTAATTTCCCATCCTGGCGTTATCGGTCCCCCTTTCGGGTTTGTAAATCGTATACGATTCTGACCACATGTCCATCAAAAATATGAAATCACAATGTCCCAGGCCAGCTGGTATCCCCCCCCCCCTGAGGTCCCCTTGTAAAAGACACTATGCGGTGATATTTGTTGCTATAACAGTGCACTTTTTTCACGAATCCCTTGCCAAAAAAGGACGAAGTGCACACGCGCGCGTCGTCGCGCGCGCATGCCGAAATCCTTCAAAAACTCTCGGTGTCGGAAAGATTTCGCAATCGAGTTTCCAAAAAAAACATACAAAAACACAGGGTTTCGTAACATTGATTTGCTAAAAAAGCTTACGCGCGAGCTCTTACGAAATCTTAAGAGAACCATTGGTTTTTTCGAGATTTACACAACCTGCTACCAAACGGGCGTCGCGCGCGCGCATGTCGAAATCTGTCGAACGCCCTTGCGCGTGTGCCGTCGCGAGAATATTTTGCAAAAAAAGGGACGAAGTGCAGACGCGCGCGTCGTCGCGCGCGTATGCCGAAATCCTTCAAAACCCATCGGCTTCGGAAGGATTTCAAAATCGCGCGTCCAAAAAAAACTACAAAAACACAACGTTTCGCAACACGCATTTTTAACAAGCGTGCGCGCGCGCTCTTGCGGCGTCATCGTCGTCGTCGTCGTCGTCGTCGCCGTCTTCCCTCCTCCCGCGTCGTCGTCGTCGTCGTCGCCTACGTCGTCCTGTGTCTTTCCTCGTGTTCGTCGTCGTCGTCGTCCTCTTTGGCGTCGTGGTCGTTTCCGTCGTCGTTGTCGCTGTGGTCGTCCTTCCTCTTCCTCCCTCGTCGTCGTCGTCGTCGTCGTCCGTCGTCGGCGTCTCGTCGTCGTCCTTCCTATTTCGTCGCCGTCGTCGTCGTCGTTGTCGTCGTCGTCTCGTCGTCGTTTTCCCTCCTCCCTCGTCGTTGTCGTCGTCGGCGTCGCCGTCCTTCCTTCTTCTTCGTCGTTCGAGTCGTCGCCGTCCTCCCTCCTCCCTCGTTGTCGTCGTTGTCGTCGTTGCGCCGTCGTCGTCCTCCCTCCTCCCTCGTCGTCGTCTTCGTTGGCGGCGTCGTCGTCGTCGTCGTCTTCGTCGTCGTCGTCGGCGTCGGCTTCGTCGTCTTCGTCGTCGTCGACGTCGGCGTCGTCGTCGTTGCCGCCGTCGTCGTCGTCGTCGTCGTCGTCGTCGGCCGTCTTGCTTCTCCGGCCTTCTTGGGGCGCTCTTGAGACGCCCCCGAGGGCTCCAAGACGACCCCGGAGCGATATCTGTGCTCGGTCCCGCATGGGTTTTGCAAACCAAGTTGCGGGTGGGTGGATGGGATTATTGCGCGAGCAATGGAGTTGACAACTTCAAGTTCGGCAAGTGATTGTTTGCACCACATCGATTGCCCCACCTAGGTTGCACAATGCATATCATTATTGTTTTCTGTGTCTGATATTGGTGCATGCTTTCGGTGTGTATAATGGATGATTGGTGTGGACGTATGTTGTTTACGCCAGGCATTGGTGTATAGTGTTGGTGACGGTTGTCGACGTCATAATGAAGGGGGCCAAACGGTCTTACACCATCCTTGGGTGCGCGGCTGAAGCTCGCTCCGCGGTGGGAGTTCTAATTGCTTGTTGCTGTGATCGCCCTCGCCCGTGACCAACCCACGACCCAGCCGCGACCCGCCCGCGGCCCACTCACATTGCTCTGGTATAAATGCAATTCCCGCGGCGGGTTTGTTATGCAATGTGTCAAACATTGGCGCGTGTGGCTGGTTAGTTTCAAAGTTTGTTTTCGGGCATCGCAGACTGCCGACGACCTCGCAGCCTCCTCGATCTGATCCGCAGTTGCGGGGGGGCATGGTAGTTGATTGGTATATGCTGTCGGCGTGTGCCCATGATGTTTGTGTTTGATGTCCGCTGCGGGTGTGTATGTCTCGTGGGCGTTACTTATGTATGCTATCGGTGTATGTTGTTAGCGCACGATCTCACTGCAGTCCTTTTAATGCGAGTTCTAGATGTACGTGGACGCCGTGACGTCGTGACGCCCCCAGGCGGGAGCGCATGTTACGTACACCTTTTCTCTTGTTCTTTGTGTCGCCCTTGGATTCGGGGATCTCTCTGGAGCCTGGCGGCCGCGGTGTGCAGAGCGGACAAGGATGGACACCCAGGGAACACCCGAGAGACCAAAGGACACGGGGTCGACTGCGCCGACATTGGCGTGCAAGCCGCCCGCGTAAGCTCGCGCGTAAGCGCCTTCGTCTCCACTGTGCTTTGCCGCGCTGGCGCCCCCCGTAAGCCACCGCGTGAGGCCGTTGCGTCATCTCGCGTGGACCACGAACGAACAACACGCACACACACACACATACCCATAGCCATGGGGGGGACGGACAGGGCCATGGGTGCGCGCTGTCGGATCGGGGCCCCTGTTCGAACGGGAGCCTCCCCAGGGGTCCGACAACCCGCACCCATACCCTCAGCAAGTCCGCCTCCCTCCGACCTCCCTATTGATGTGGCTGTGTATCGTTCGTGCGTCATACAGTAAGGGCTCGATCACAAGGAACCTTCCATAATCTTGAGACCCCCAGGACGTCGTCCGTCGATTTTTGGTATGGGAACGTCACGCTTTCCGTCGCAAAACCAGCGACAACCAAGAAACCCAGGGCACCCTGGAGGCAAGCAGCGTGTTTCTTGGCATAGGTCTCTACTGTACTCCCTGGACCTCTCCCAGGGTGCGTTCTGACCCGGATTTCGAGGCGGATCCAGCGGTGGCGACGAGGGCCTCCCAGGAGGCCCAAAAAGGGTGGCGGCATGGACCTTTTTTCCTCCTCGGAGCGCCCTCGGCGGGCCCACGAGGGTGTTGCTTGGCACGGCCGTGAGACCCGCTGCTGATCGCCTCGCGCCCGGACCGTTGGGCCTCCGTGACCGCAGTGTGCCGGGCGGACGAGGCGGAGCACTCGGGGGGACCACCCGGATTGCCGGGTCTGGGCGGCCGCGGCAGGCAGGGCGGGGCGGGGCGGGCCGGGGGGGCGCTACTCAGAAGCCAGCAGGCCTCAGCCTGGTGGGTGGCGGAAAGGCAGAGAGAGAGAAGAGGGCAGCCACAAGAGAGGGAGGGATGATGATGATGATGATGATGATGATGATGATGATGATGGTGATGGTGATGGTGATGGTGATGGTGATGGTGATGATGATGATGACGATGGTGATGATGATGATGACGATGGTGATGATGACGATGGTGATGATGACGATTGTGATGGTGATGGTGATGGTGATGATGATGATTATTATGATGGTGATGGTTATGATGATGATGGTGATGATGATGGTGTTGATGATGGTGATGTTGATTCTTATCGTCATCAACACCACCATCGTCATCATCAGCAGCATCTGTATCAGCCATCAGCATCATCATCATCATCATCATTATCATCATCATCATCAGCATCTTCATCATCATCAGGAGGGGCCCTGACGTGATTGCATGCCCCCGCATCGACAGCATGCTAGCACTCAGCAAGAGGAGGAGGATCGGGAGGAGGTGGACAGGGAGGAGAAGGGGGGGAGGGGGACAGACGCCAGACTTCTGCCTCCTGGCGCGCGCGCGCCAGGGGCCCCGCAGACTCTGGCTCGGCGCGCCAGGTCGGGGGGGGTCGGCGGGGGCGGCAGCCCCCCGCCTGCGGGGCTGGGCCGCGCCCGTGGCGGCGATGGAGGCCCCCGGACGCCCTCCCGCGGGCGCCGCGCTTGCCCCGGCGCAGGCGGGCCACGCGATGGCCGCAGCGCTGCCGCACGCGGCCTTCCAGTCCGGGGCGGTGCTGGCGCAGGGGAGCCCGGGGGAGAAGGTCACCTCCTTGCGCCGTTGAAGAAATCACGACGGGAGGCTTTTACATATTTTCGGCTTCTGGGGGCCCTTACCGGGCCCCGTGACCGTCAAAAAACGACTCAGGATGAAAGGCGTCCCGATACCAGTGTTAAGTCGGGCGTGTCCCTCTACAGAAGGAATATTCAAAAATAATATTTAGAAATGTCTGGGAACGATTTTATTTTTTATATATATATTATATATATATATATATATATATATATATATATATATATGGGCTATTAAAGATATGTGTCTGGTATTTGTTATCTGTCGCCCAAAATCCCTGTAGGAGGACATGCCCGACCTGATACCAGTGCCTTCCGCAGACACCTTTTCTTTTCCGTCGCAGCGCGGCAGAGGCGATCCGCACGCGCGTCGGGGCGAGACCGTGACACGGTATCGCGAACTAGCCCACATGCGGCCTTCTAGTCCAGGGTGGTGGTGGCGCCGGGGAGCCCGGGAGAGACAGTCAGCGGCGAGCCTGGGGGGAAGTGAGAAGGAGAAGGCGTGCTCAGAAGGCTCGGAAGTCACCCGGTCTTCTGAGAAGTGTTATGACCCTTCCTCGAAGACACTGAAAATGTCGCAGGAGGTACGAGGGCTTCTGAGAAGTCCCGCCGCCTTCTGAGAAGGCCTTCTCCTTCTCACTTCCCCCCCTCGCTCGCCGCCGAGAAAGGCGTCCCGATACCAGTGTCTTCCGTAGACACGCTTGCGCTTTGGTATTGTAGGGTGGGGGTGGTTCATGGCCCCCGATCGTAGGAGAGCGTTGTGCGTGTTTTCCTGCAGTTTGTTCTGCGCGAGTTCGGCGTCGCAGAAACCAGATTCCCGACATCGCCATTAACCAACATCGCCGTAAGCGTGGCCTTGTAGCTTCCCTCAGTGTTCGCCTTTGTCTGCCTCGTGCGCGGCCCTCGTCCCCACGCCCGGGTTCACCGCGAAGACCTTGCTCAGAACGCAGCTTGGGAGAGGAATTGTGAGTAGCGGTCTCGGTATTTCTGCTTCCCCAGGAATGGCGCGTTCGCCAAGTTCCCAGGTGGATGTTTGCCCCAGTTGGTAGTGCCTCTGGGGCATCCCGTTGCGCAGCCCCCGTGGCTGAAGCAGCAGGTCCCGCCACCGCCACCGCCCTCGGCTTCCCTGCCGCAGGTGGTCGCGTTCCCTGGCGGGGCAGCCGTGTCCTTCGGCAGCCCAGGCACGCAGCAGAAGCAGGCTTCCCCAGCCGCGGCAGGCATGGGCATGTTCCACAAGCAGCCGCCGCCTTTGGCGCCAGGGATGGTCGCAGGAGTGCAGGTGCAGCACAAGCAGCCGCCGCCTGCCGCACCGACTGGCGGCGCGGCGCTGGCGCCTGTAGTCACGGCGCCTGCGGCGGCGCTGGTGGTCCAGCAGTCTGCGGCCGTGCCAGCGCCACCGCCCTGGCGCCAAAGCTCAGAGCTGGCGCCAGCCGTGGCGCCACCGCCGTGGCGCCAGAGCTCGGAGTTGGCGCCCGCACCGAAGACGGCCGCGCCAGCGCCGCCGGAGGCCCCCTGCGCGGCGGCCAACGGGGCACCCGCGAGCACGAAGGTGCCTCGCGCCGACGCCTCGGAGGAGGCCGCTCCTGCGGAGCCGCCGCAGCCGCCCGTGCCCTCTGTCCCGCGGGAGCCGGCAGCGGCTGAGACGGCGGAGGTGCCTCGCACCGACAGCTCGGCAAAGGCTGCCCCTGCGGAATCGTTGCAGTTGCCCGTGCCCGCAGTCCCTCAGGAGCCCGCGGCGGCTCAGAGGGCGGAGGTGCCTCGCACTGACGCGTCAGCAAATGCCGCCTCCGCGGAGCCGCCGCAACCGCCCGCGCCCGCTGTCTCGCGGGAGCCCGCGGCAGCTGATACGGCGGAGGTGCCGCGCGCCGCCACCCTCGCGGAACCGCCGCAGCCGCCCGTGCCCGTTGTCGCGCCGGAGCCCGCGACGGCTGAATTGGCGGAGGCGGCGCCGGCCAGGACCAGCGCCCGCCAGGAACCGCCCGAAACACAGCAGCCACAGAAGTCACCTGATCAGGAGGAGCAGTGGCTGCTGCAGCAGGAGCTGCAGAGGCAGATGCAGCAGCAGCTCCAGTCTTCGACAGTGGCTAAGGCATCTGCTGCGGAGCAGCCGCCAGCGAAGGCGCCGCCAAGCCAGCAGCCGCAGCCACCGCAGCCGGAGCCACAGCAACAACCGCAGCAGCAGCCGCCACAGCAGAAGTCGCCGTCGCAGCCGCTGCCAAAGCAGCCGCCGCTGCCGCTGACGGACGAGCAGGTGAGGCAGCAGCAGCAGATGCAGCAGACGCAGCTGCTGCTGCAGCAGGAGCTCCAGCAGCAGATGCAGCAGCAGCTGCAGCAGCAGCAGCAGCAGCTGAGGCAGCCGCAGGAGGCGGCCGAGGCCGCAGCGGCGCAGCAGGCCGCCGCGCAGCTCGCGTTGAGGCAGGCCGCTGCGCAGCAGGTGCTGGCACGATCCGATGTCGAATCGCCTACGTGCCCCGCCTCCGGTGTCGATCCTGATCTGATTCCGATGCGACGCTGCCGATCCCAGTCGATTACAGGTCTGATGTCAATGCTCCTCGCCCTCTCTCTCCTCTGCCTCTTCCTTCTCCCCCTCCTCCCATATCCTCCCCCCTGCCCGCTTCTCTGCCTGCTCTTTTCCCTCCTGCTCCGCATCCTCATTCTCATCATTTTCGGAATTGGGTTCTCGCCTTTGCGCAACGCATATTCATCTTATGAGTTTGCAACAACTACATGGATGAAGGCCTGATCTTTCTCAAACTTGGGCTCTCGCGTTACGCGCACAACCGGTTTTCCTTTATACAAATTTGCAATTGTTACACGGACGGAGGCCAGGTCCTTTTCAAAAGTGAGTTTCCGTTTAAGACTGTTCAGAAATGCCACCACATGTGTAACATTGCGCAACAGCTACACGGGTTGAGGTCGGTATCTTTTCCAACGAAGTCCTCGCGTTAGCGCCGTGCATATGCGTTTCAAGAGATGGCTGAAGCATTTTTCACATGTTCTCAAAAGTTTCAAGTGTGTTCAAGGATGGAGGGCGGTACGTTTTCAGAGTTGGGTTCTCGCCTCAGCGCCGCGAACATCCGTCTTCAAAATTTTCAGCAGATACGAGGGGGGAAGGCGATTCGTTTTCAATGTATGACTCTCGCCTTCGTGCCGTGCACATGCATTTCAAAATGCGGAACAGCTTTCATGGATGAGGGACGGCTCCTGTTCAACATAGGGGTATCGCTTGAGACATCCAAGAGCTCACGACCGGAATTTTGAACATGTGTAATAGTTGCATGTGGGCAGGGCGGTTGTTTGTCAAAGTGGGGTTATCGCACGAGACGTTTTCAAAATGGATTGAGAGAAGTGCAAGTTCAGGTAATTGTTGCACGGGTTGTGGGCGGTTTCGTAAACAAGGTTATCGTTGGACATCTCGTTGAATTGCATGGTGATAACTCATCACGTTGCTATTATGTCGCTAGAACGATGCTACGACTCTCTTGTCTGAATGGCAGGCCCATTGGATGCTCGTCTTTCAGTGGGGATGTAGCGAAAAGAAGGACCTGTAGGGATTTATGAGGACGGAACTTGGGACGGGGGGGGGTATTTCAGCATCGTTGTTGCATATTGTGTTTGGTCTGGTCCTCCTCCTCCTCGCCCTCATCACCAGCATCACCAACATTCACCATCATCATGAACAATAACTGTTCCCAACGTCGTCATCACCATCAGCATCATCACTACTACAATCATCATCATCACCATCATCATCAACAACAGCATCATCATCATCGTCATCATCAGCAGCAGCATCATCGTTCTCCTTTCCCCCCCCCCGCCCACCTCCCACCTTGCCAAGAGAGGAGCCATCGGTCCTTGCAGCCTGCAGCGGTCCCTGCTGCCCCGCCCCATCAGGAGGAACTGAAGGAGAAGGAGGAGGACGAAGACCAGTGCAAACCCAAGACGCGCCAACGATGGTGCAATCAACCCTTCCTCCAAGTTCCCTCTTCATAGGTCTCTAAGAACTATGTCTGTTCATTGCGTGGAGTGGCCATTGGAAGACAACCGCCTGAGAATTGTCAACCGTTCCTGGGACTCCAACGCCGCGGGCCAACGTGATTTTTGCACACAGAATCCTAAATCGCGCCAGAACACCGCTCGTGGGACTTCAACACCGCGAATCAAAGTGACCGTTGCGTCCGGACAACCCTAAATCGTGCCAAAGCATCATCCCTGGAATTTTGACCACACGAATCTTTGAAACTGCTGTAAACTAATAACGCGAATTTGTGCAGCGTTAAGGCAAGAGCCACATGTTGAAAAACACCCGCCCTCTATCTGTGAAACTGCTGCAAGTTTTGAAGACGAGTGCGCGCGACACTTACGCGAGCCACATTATGAAAACGACCCGCCCTCCATCCGTGAAATTGCTGTAAACTGTTAAGACCGGTGTGCGCGGTGGTCAGGCAAGAGCCACATTTTGAAGGGGGCCCGCCCTCCATCCGCGAGCCTGCAGCAAACTTTCAAGACGAATGTGCGCGGCACACAGGCGAGAGACGCATTTTGAAAAGGGCCCGCCCTCCATCCGTGAGTTCGCCGTAATAGTTTACGACGCATGTGCGCGGCGCTGAGGCGAGAGCCACATGTTGAAAAGGACCCGCCATCCATCCGTGAAATTCTTGAAAACGTTCGAGCTTCAAGATCATAAACGGCGAACTCGTCCTCAGGCGAAACGTCCAGCCCGCCCTACCGGCACGTCGGGGGGTGGGACAGGGAGGAGTTCGCAGGTTGGGGGGTGAGTCCGACGTGAAGCGGAGACCCCCCTACCGGGAAATCGATTTCGGTTTCGGGTTCGTGTCGTGCGTGCCGTGCGTGCGTGCGGGCGGGCGAGGCGAAGCTGCGTGGGCGGGCGAGAGGAAATCCTCCTGTGGCTGGGCCGCGGCCTGACCAAATGATTCTCTTCCGGCGGCCGATGGCCCGCGGTGTCCCGCCGGTGTCCCGCTGGTGTCCCGAAATCCTCCTGTGGCTGGGCCGCGGCCGGACCACATGATTCTCCTCCGGCAGCCGGTGGCGCGCGGTGTCCCGCCAGTGTCCCGCTGGTGTCCCGAAATCCTCCTGTGGCTGGGCCGCGGCCGGACCAAATGATGCTCCTCCCGTCAAACGGTGGCCCGCGGTGTCCCGCTGGTGTCCCGCCGTGGGTTGCGCATTTCAAAACATCGCCGCTTGCGGCGAGCTAGCCAATGCAAGTCTGCATGCAAACCGACATGCAGACCGGAAAGCACATCGAAATGCAAATCGATTTGCAAATCCGAATGCAAATCGTAAGGCGCCGTGAGCGCCGCGGCGAGTTTTCCAATGCACGTCGACATGCAAATCGAAAAGCAAATCAAAATGCACATCGATATGTAAATCCAAATGCAAATCGAAAAGCACATCGTCATGCCGTGTTGTATGTTGTGCCGCCGTTGTCGCTGTCGGACCGCAGCCAGTTGCCCAAGCAAAACCGGCATACCAATCGCGGTTCCGCTTTGGAGCCCGTCCGAACCTCCGGTGTTGGAGGGCTGAAAACTTCCATCGAGAGCCACCCTAAGTTCACTGGCACCAAGCTTTGTTCGTGCCTCGAGCGCCGGACCTGCAACCAAGGCAGCATCGGGTGGCGCCGCGAGCAGCCACTGTGGCACCGCAGCACGCACGTTCGACCACGTCGACTAGCGCTGAGGTGAGGTTCGCGCGATTGATAAGCGCACGCGGGGACAGCGCTTCACGACAATGTCGAGCGCGCTTCGCCAACATCGACACATCATATCACGCTCACGTGCACAATCACACTACTCACTGGACTCCGCCCCGCTGGCATCGTCAGAACAACAATCACCACTTTTGCCCATTGCTGCCCCCCCAACCTCCTTATCACCCGCAGGGTGGTCGTAGATGTATTCGTAGAAGGACAGGGATTGGGGAAGAGGAGGAGGGGGAGGAAGAGAAGGAGGAGGATGGGGAGAGAGGGAGGAGGAGAGAAGGAGGAGGAGGAGGAGGAGAAGGAGGGGGCGAGAGGGACGCGGATGGAATGAGTAAGGAGCACCAGAACAATTCAGCATGGATCAGGGATGCCCCAGGAAGCCTCTACAGGCATTCCAGCTTCGTTCGAGCTACAGGAACGCCCAAAGGTAGGACCAGAAAGGTCCAGGCGGTGTCCAGCGATGGCCCCGTTTTGAAGAGGCGGCGCCCTCCACCCGTGCACATGGCCGCCAGCGAGAGCCCCAGCTTGAAACGGAGCCTCCCGCCATCCGCGCAGCTGTTGCGCGAATCTTGACCTCGGGCCGCGGAGCCCGAGGAGGCCTCTCGCGAGAGCCCCGTGCGGTGAAAGCGTGGGCGGCGCCGCAGCGAGAGCCGCGCGCTGCACAGCCGCCTGCCTGAGGCGCCGCGGCCCCGCGCTTCGGGCGCGCCACCGCATTCGGCGGCGTTCCGAGCCCGCCCCCCCCCGCCGAGCAGCCGCACACCGAGCGCTCTCGGCGTTGCGCGCCCCCGATCCTGCACACTCGGGGGCAGCTGTCGCCGCGGGGGCGCGCCAGCGCGGCTCGCGGGCGGCCGCAGTGGCGCCGCCCCCGAGGGCCTTGCGGAGCTCCGGCCCCCTCCTCCGTCGGGGAAGGCCCCGCTCTGCCGATCGCGGCGAGGCCGTCGTGGATCCAGAGCGCGTGCAACTCCGATCTCCCGCCGTCCGAGGAGGCCTCGCGCGGAAGCGAGCTGGTCCCGTGTGCCGTCCAGCTCGCCAGTCACGACGCCTCGCACCGCCGCGAGGAGTGCCACTCGGGGAGCACGGTGCCGCCATCTCGTCTCGGTGATTGCCTCCTCCCCGTAGCTGCCTCGATACGCCCGTTTGGAAACGCAGCACGTACCGTGCTTACAACGTTCGTGTCAATACGTTGCGTGTTGGCTCAGCGTATTGGTCTACGTTTTAGCGAACATATCGCGTCAGACCTACGTTTTCAGTCTACGTGTTGAGCTCCGTGTCAAAACGTTACGGGTTGCGTGTTGCGTGTCGGAGAAGCTACGTTCCTCATTAAACTTGGGGTCCGTCTCGATTCGATCAATCCGACTCGATATCCAGCTGCCTACGGCAAGTCCCGCCACCGTGCTTGGGTTGTGGGCATGAAATTTATGGGATGCTCGCTGGGATCTCGAGAGGCCTCTCGTGGGCCTCCTGGAGGCAGTACTGAGGCCTCTTGGGGGGCGTTTTGGCACCTCTAGGGCCCTCTTTGGTTCGGGCCCTCTTGAAGGCCTCTTGTCTTGAGGGCCTCTTGGGCCGTCTTGGAGCGTCGGGCAGCCGAAAAGGCGAGAACGCCAGAATCGATCATTAACCTAAGGAAAATCAATGATGTTTGCCTCTTGGGGCCCTCTAAGGAAGCCTCTTGGAGGCTTCTTGGGGCGTGTTGGAGGCCTCTTGGGTCATCTGGAGGCCATCTTGGGTGTCTTCGAGCGATCGTTCGGCGACTCGGGGCCCTCTTGCACCCTCTCGGGGGCCGCCTGGGCCGGCATGGAAGGTTTGGAGAGCCCCAGGGAGGAGCTATGGCCACACAGGGACCCCCCAGGAGTAGGGGTGGTGCAGTCGGGCGGGTGCTACCGGAGCGGGTGGGAGGCCCCTTGAAAGATTGCAGAAACCGTGGCAGGCAGCCCTTGGCATTCTTCCACGTGTTAACGTGCCGCATTCACGGTGGCAGGTCGGTTCCGGCTGGCCTGGTCCGATTCGATTCCGCTGTTCCGCCGGCGTGGCCCGAGCTTTGCATGGCGCTGTTGTACACCACGGCCGAGCCGAGCCCTGCCGATGCAGCTCGATTCGATCCGGGTTGCCGAGTCGGTGCTGACTGACCCTGCCTCCGTTGCTGGACGCCCCTCACCGGGCGCAGCGTCGGTCGGCTCGTCCTTCGCCTGGGATCCAGCGTGAGGAGGCCGCGAGGGCCTCGATCGAGCGTCCTCCGATGTTGATCTTGGCGCGTTGGCGGCGCCGCAAAACCAGCATGCTCTATGGTGAGTCTCCTATCATGTCATATCGTTTAGCTGGTTGTTCAAGATTCTGCCAGAGAGAAACCCCAATCAGTGGATGGCTTTCGCTAAGGAGATCGACCGGGAACCCCGGAGCCCGGGAACCCAGAACCCACCGAACTCGGCCCGGAACCAATAATGGGGAACCCGGGAACCCGGACCCGGGAACCCGGGAACCCAGCCTGCTTCCAAAATCGGCGCGGGAAATGTTCGCCAAACCTTTCCGCTTCCGCCAGGACCCCTTCAGTGCAAGCACTGACTGGGGAGGAACCACCGTCGAAATTATGTTGCTGTCATCTTCGATGAGAAGTGAGTGTGTAAGTGTGTGATTGAGTGAGTGTGAGTGTAAGTGAGTGCGTGCTTGATGAAGATGATGATGCTGATGATGAGTGCATGAAGGAGTGAGTGAGGGTGAGTGATGAGGAGGGAGGGGGGGGGGGAGGACTGCGCGGGGTGTCCACAGAAAACCAGAGACCCGCTTAGGATGTGCGGAGCTCTGCTGCTGCCGTCTCCGACGAGCCGGTCCATCCCGCCCGGGCGCGCCCCCCGCAGTGGGGCACGGGAGAGGGCCGCGGCCGCGGGCCGAAGAGGTGCCCTCGCCCTGCCACTCGCGCGGTGTCTCTGCAGGGGGGCCGCGCGCGGCCCGGCGGCCTGGAGGTTCGCACGGCCAGATCCTCGAAGAGTCGTCGGAAGTTGGAGCATATACATTACCAGTGGCGGGCTGTCTTTCAATCCCAGGATTTCTTGAGGGTCAAGGACGGCGCTGGGGTGGCGTGGTGTATTCTTTTTTCCCCGATGTCCAGGGGAAACAACGAAAAATGTATACAACAGGGTCCCGCATACACCAGGATCCGCTCTCCAGTGCAAATTCTAATGCAGGGCTGGAAGAAGCGTCGGTGTATAGAGCTCGATTCCCTAAATCCAGGGACGATTCTTACACTATGTTTAACTGTTTTTGATTGCTAAGGCCTTTCGGCCGATGCCGCTGACCCTGAAGACGACGACGACGAATACGAGGAGGAGGAGGAGGAGGAGGAGGGGGATTAAGGTGGAAAGGAGCAGGAGAAGGCGAAGGAGATGTTCCCCATGCGGGCCGAGGGAGTCGTAGCAGAGACAGACAGGGAGTCTTGTGGCCTGCGGCCCTTCCCGCCACCGTGCTGGGGTTGCGGTTGAAAGGCCTCTTGGATCGGGCCTGTTGGGTCGAAGAATCGGGGGACGATTTTTACACTATTTTTGACTATTTGTAATTTCTCTTCCAAAATCCGCTTTCAGAAGGCCGGAGGGCTGTTAGAAGCCCCGCCGCCTGCTGAGAAGGCCTGTTCCTGCTCAACTGAAAACGGCGTAAGCAAAATGCATCGGAGGTCCGCGCGGAGTTCTTAAATCGGCGCTGGGCCCGCCCTGGCGGCGCCTCCGACGCCGCCGCTGGCTCGCTCCGCGCGCCAGCGACGGGGGTCCAGCGCCGATCCAAGAAATACGCGCGGACCTCCGAGAAATGATGTCCGTGCCGCTGCTTGCTTCTCCATTGATCCATTACCTGGGCGTGCACTGCGTCTCTTGCCGCCCACCACGGTCGAAGCCGACTGTAAGGATGGGTAACCTTCCCAAGGGTACCCTGGCTTCCTTGCCTCTTCGGCCCATCCTCGACTACTTTCAAGGGCCCGCCGCGCTCGAAGAAGCTGCAGCGCGGGCGTCCAAGGGGCTTGCAGCCTTATCGCGCATCCAATACCGAATCTCTCTGGAGCAGAACCACGGGACCACGAAAATGCACGCATGGCGAAGGCCTCGAATGCACAATCGGCCGCCGTGCATGTACAGCAACGGCGTCTCAGAATGCCTGTGGACTCTCTGTCAGGATTCGTGGACGCCCCGACTCCAGAGGGTCGCTGGGCGCCCCCAAACTCCTTCCCCGTGGGGCGCGCTCCGGTCCCCTGACTCCATCCCTTTTGTGGATGGATCTCTCGAGCTCTCCGCCGCCTCTGGCGGTGTGCGTTGCGAGCAGGAGCACAGCAGAGCCACAGGACAGCGCAGCATTGACAGCATAGCTACGCACATGCGACACATGTTAACGAGCCAAGAACACAGCAGAGCCCCAGGAGAGCGAGGCATTGACAGCGTAGCTCAACGTCGACACGGTGGTGGCCGGGGAGCCCCCGCGACATGTCCATGAGCGTTGCTCCACCACCACCCCGCCTGGGCACGGCGGCAAAATTGCCCGAGGCAATTGTGTCCGGCCAGAGGCACGCCAGACGGCCGTTACTCCGGCCTCCTTCCCTCCCCCGCGGGGCGGCTGCTGGTCCAGAGCCGCGAGGCGCTGGCCCAGAGGGGCGCGAGCCGCCACGGATGCTGGCTGCCACCCACTGCGCCGCCCGCACCCAGGAGGAGGAGGAGGAGGAGGAGGAGGAGGAGGAGGAGGAGGAGGAGGAGGAGGAGGAGGAGGAGGAGGAGGGGGAGGGGGAGGAGGGAGGAGGAGGAGGAGGAGGGGGAGGAGGAGGAAGAGGAGGGGGAGGAGGAGGGGGAGGAGAAGGAGCGGCAGGAGGAGGAGGAGGAAGAGGAGGAGGAGGAGGAGGAGGAGAAGGAGGAGGAGGAGGAGGAGGCGAAGGGAGAGGGAAGGTGAAGGGGGGAGGGGGAGCAGCCCCGACTCGAGGTCGGCCCCGGTTCCGACGCAGCAGCTTCGATTCCAAGTCTGATCCGAGGCGGAAGGCCGATTCTTATTCGGGTCCGATCCAGCGCGCACGCTTCCGATTCTTTCGATGTGATGTCTGTTTCGTTGATTCGGTTCCGAGTTTTCGATCCGAGGGAGGGTGGACCTGCAGGTGGTGCAGCAGGAGCAGCTGGAGAAGCAGAAGTTGCAAGCGATGCAACAGCAACAGCTTCAGATCGTGTCAGCCTCGGGTCGCATGATGGGGGAGGTGCTGACCTGGGACTCCTCGAAGGGCTTCGGGTTCGTGGGCTGCCCCGAAATCAAAGCAAAGCACGGCAAAGACGTCTTCATTCACAGGAGGTTCACGGGCCTCATGCTGGAGGTTGGCGAAGTGTTGAGCTTCACAGTGGAGATGAACGAGCAGCAGCAGCCACAGGCCAGGAACATCGAGAAGCTCCAGGAGCTTACGCAGCAGCGGGCCCTGGTCAAGCTGCTGGAGCAGCACCGCCTCGCAGGTGCCAGCCTCGCGGGCGCCGGTTTCGCAGGCCAGCCAACCCAGCTCGTCGCGGGTGCCGCCACCCAGCAGCTGCAGCAGGGAAGCGGACAGTTCTTCCAGTTCTCCCCCGGAACAGTGCCCCAGCACACGCAGAAGCAGCAGCCAGCAGATGCCGCCTTGCAGTCAGCATCAGTGCAGCAGTTGCTGCAGCAGTTGCTGCAGCAGCAACTGCTGCAGCAGCAGCTCCAGCAGCAGGCGCAGCAGCAGCAAATGCAGCAGCAGCAGCAAGTGCAGCCTCAGGCAAAGCCGCAGCAGGATGCGCAGCCGCCTCCGCTGCAGCAGCAGCAGGGGCAGCCTCCGCTGCTGCAGCAGCAGCAGCCTCAAACGCAGCAGCCGAAGCCGCCCGCAGCAGTACAACAGCAGGAGCCGGCTCCCACGCAACAGGAGCCAGCGACGACGAAGCGGGAACCAGCAGCGCAGGAGGTACAGGCGGCGGGCGCCCCCCTGGCAGGGCCCGCCGCCACCCTGGCGGCCCTCTTGTCGACCATGCCTGCCAAGGCCGGAGGCGCCGCTCCGCCGAGGGCAGTTGCCGCCGACCAGGCGGATTCGCCGCCGCCCCCGCCGCCTGGGCCGCCGCCAGGCACGCCCGCACAGGCCGCGCCGGCGGTCGCAACCCTGGCGGCGGGCGAGTCGGCGCCGCCGCCGCCGCCGCCGCCGCCCCCAGGGGCGCCCGCCACCACGGCGCCCACCGCCACGTCGCACGCCACCACGGCGCCCGTCGCCGCGGCGCCCGCCGCAGTGGCGCCCGCTGCAGTGGCGCCCGCCGTCGCGGCGCCCGCCGCTGCCCCCGCGGAGGCGAAGGCGAAGGTGGCGCCCGCTGGGCCGGTGCCGGCCTTCCGCAGCAGCTACGTCATCGGGCGGCCTCGCCCCGTGGGACGGCCCCCAGCGCCGGCGCAGCAGGAGACCATCTCGGCTGACCCAGCGGCGGCCAGCACGGTGATGCCGGCGGCGGCGGCGGAGCCAGCGGCAACGACGGAGGGGGCGAAGCCTGCAGACGGGACCCCAAGCGGATCGGTGGGGCAGGAGAGAGCCGACAAGGGTGGAGAGGATGCGGTGCGCGGCTCGGACGGGCAGGCGCCCGGCGCCCCTGGAGGTGCGACGGCCGCGGCGGTGGCAGCGGCTGCCGCGGCCATCGAGACGGACCGTCGGTTCCTGTCTGTGCTGCGGCGCAGCGGCAGCCGCCAGGACAGGAAGAGGCTCCGGAGCGAGGGCTCCTCTGGCGGCCGAGGGCCCAAGCGCAGGAGGGCCGCCAGCCGCAGCCCGAGCCGCAGCCGCCGCGGGAGCGCGAAGGACGCCCAGCGCCGCCGCGCCCGCAGCTCCAGCAGCTCCCGCTGCCGCAGCCGCGGCCAGCGCGCTGGCGGCAACCGCGCCAAGGCGAGGGCAAAGGCGAAGTCCGACTCCAGCTCTGCGTCGTCCGGCAGCAGAGGCAGGAGGAAGAGGGAGAGGGACAAGCAGAAGGAGAAAGAGAAGGAGAGGGAGAGGGAAAAAGAAAAGAAGGAGAAGGAGAAGGCGAAGGCCAAAGAGAAGCTGAAAGAGAAAGAGAAGAAGGCTAAGGCTCTAGCGGCGAAGGAGAAGGAACTGGAGAAGAAGAAGAGAGCAAAGGCGAAAGAAAAAGAACTGGCGAAGGCCAAGGCGAAGGCGAAGGCGGAGAAGAAGGCAAAAGACAAGAAAGCCGCCGCCAAAGCTGCTGCCAAGGAGAAGGCCGAAGAAGGAGCCAAGAAGAAGAAAGCGAAGGCGGCTGCGAAGAAGAAGGCGAAGCAGTGCTCGTCCTCGTCCTGCTCCTCCTACTCGTCCGAGGGCTCTGGCAGCGGCGCTGGGAGCTCGGAGGACTCGTCAGGCAGTGGCGCAAAAAGCCGTCCTCACAGATAGCTCCTCCTTGGTGTACCACTGGCCGTGCCGGCAGGGGCAGGGCGGGCAGGGCGTTTCGCTCGAGGGCTCCCCACAGGTTATGACCGTGATGCTTGGAACGCCCCCACATTGTCACAAGAGGACGGCGAACCCTTTTCAACGTGTGGCTCTCGCCTCTGCACCGAGCACATCCGTTTTCAAAAATGCAGCAGGTACATGGCCCGAGGGCGGATGACACCCTTGCGGCAGAAAACCCTAAGCAGGTTCGCACGGTTACGATGGGGGGAAAGATGGAGGGTCACGATGGGGGGCCGCGGTGATCGGGATAGAGGTAGGGATAGGGGTATCGGGCTTCGGAGTACAGGGATAGTGATCGGGATGGGGATGGGGGCAGGGATATAGGATAGGGGCAAAAAAGGATAGAAGAGCACACAGGTATCGGCAGAGGGATAGCGATGGCAACGCGAGGTCACGGCAGGCCGTGGGAGGTAACGGGAGGCCACGTCGCCAGCCCGATTCCAGACCTGGCAGCGCACGGATTATCCGTAAGGGCTTCGCCCCCTGCCGCCGGCCCCCTCTCTCGGAGAATGGGCCATGGAAGAGCTAAGTTATGAGGCCTTGGCGCTGTCGTGAAGCAGTATCGAAACTTCATGCGAAGCCGAGTCGCAATCAGCAAAGCCAACTGATCACAAGAGGGGTTACCACACCTGGCGATTGGTAAGACGTGTATGGTTTAAGGGCTTGGTTACCACACCTTGCGATGAAAGGGCCGAGGGAGTTCTCGCAGTTTGGGTTACCACGCCTTGCGATGGATGTGCGTGATGGGTTCGAATTTCAGAAATGTGGCAAATCCCCTGTGTTTTTGGACCCTGACCCCGCGGATCTGCGTGAGGGGTGGCACCGAATTTCAGAAATGTGGCAAATCCCCTGTGTTTTTGGACCCTGACCCCGCGGATCTGCGTGAGGGGTGGCACCGAATTTCAGAAATGTGGCAAATCCCATGTGTTTTTGGACCCTGACCCCGCGGATCTGCGTGAGGGGTGGCACCGAATTTCAGAAATGTGGCAAATCCCATGTGTTTTTGGACCCTGACCCCGCGGATCTGCGTGAGGGGTGGCACCGAATTTCAGAAATGTGGCAAATCCCATGTGTTTTTGGACCCTGACCCCGCGGATCTGCGTGAGGGGTGGCACCGAATTTCAGAAATGTGGCAAATCCCATGTGTTTTTGGACCCTGACCCCGCGGATCTGCGTGAGGGGTGGCCCCGCGGATCTGCGTGAGGGGTGGCACCGAATTTCAGAAATGTGGCAAATCCCATGTGTTTTTGGACCCTGACCCCGCGGATCTGCGTGAGGGGTGGCACCGAATTTCAGAAATGTTGCAAATCCCCTGTGTTTTTGGACCCTGACCCCGCGGATCTGCGTGAGGGGTGTCGATTTCGAGCCCCCCCAGTAATTCAGACAACGCGCCCAGGGGACGCTGGAAAATCCTGTTTGGGCCTCCCACCCCCTCGCGCGGTCAATCAACTAGTTACAGTAACCAGCAAGAAGTCAACTAGTTACAGTAACCAGCAAGAGGCAGAACTGTAACACTGGAAACTAGAAACTACAACTGGTACAGGAAACTACGAATCACGCGCCTCGCAGCCTGGTGGCCCCACAAGGGGGCCGGCGGAGTTCCTTAGGAGAAGCATTGTGGATCTTTCTGGACAAGCTGCTCAGGGAATCGTATTCCAAACGCGGCGATCGCCTTAGCGCTACGCTGTTTCCTCTTACAGCCTGACACAGTCAAGCAGACGGGGCGCGGCCTTTTTTCAAAATGATGTTCTTGCTTTCGACCCCTCAGAGATTATGGTCCGCGCATTAACATGCACAACAGTCACGCGTATGTCTCACTCTTCGATTTGAAATGACACTTTTGGGGTTATACGATGATCCATGTCGACAGTTCCGATTCCCAAAACATGGCTTGCATTGCGTGGGCCTTTGTTTCGTACTCAGGAATGGGCTGGGCGTTCCGGTTTTCGCGTGATGCCCCTGCGGGCGTCTTGTGTTGATTGGGAGTTTTGGGCCTTACGCTGGTGGGCGCCTCGTGTTGGCTGGGTGTTCCAGGTTTTGGCTTAGTGGGCTCCCGCGGGAACCTCGCGGGCACCTCGTGTGCGCCCCGTGTTGGCTGGGAGTTTCAGGCTGTCACCTGGTAGGCCCCCGCAGGTGCCTCGGGGGAACCTCGCGTTGGCTGGGAATTTCCACGAATGGCAGCGCGGGGTCCACGAAGGGCTGAAACAGGGCCGCGAAGGGCAGCGAGGGGGCCACAAAGGGCTGCAACGGGGCCACGAAGGGCAGCGAGGGGGCAACGAAGGGCTGCACGGGGCCACGAAGGGCAGCAGGGGTCCACGAAGGGCTGCAAAGGGGCCCCGAAGGGCAGCGAGGGGACCACGAAGGCCTGCAACGGGGCCACGAAAGGCAGCGAGGGGGCCGCGAAGGGCTGCAAGGGGGCCGAGCAGCGAGGGGGCCACGAAGGGCTGCAACGGGGCCACGAAGGGTTGCAACGGAGCCACGAACGGCAGCGAGATCCCGATTCCTAAGTAAGCTGTGAGGGAGTCCTAGGCGTGAGCGCGACTCCTGGGTGCCTGAGTGTCGGGAGCGCGGCGTTTGAGTAAATCGCGGGGAACTCCAACGCAAGATTGCGATTCTTAAGTAAGTTGCAAGCCAGTCTCCAGCGAGAGCGCGACTCCAGAGCGCCGAGAGAGCGATTCCTGAATCGTACGCAGGTCCCAAGCGAGAGCGACTCCTGAGTAAAGTGCGAGGTACTCTCAGGCGGGAGCGAGGGTCTTGGCTAAATTGTGAGGAAGTATGAGGCGGGAGCCGTTGTTGTTGTAACCCGGGGGCCAGGGGCGCAGTTTGACCTTTTGTGATTATCTTTGGTGAAGAACAGGGTGCGAGCCCGGGGGGAGCATTTCAATTGACAAACACAATGGTCATCGGAGGGGGGATTGACAATAGTGATTCTCCAGTAGTGAGAAGTCAACAGCAACAGCAACAATAACAAGAACAACAACAACAACAACTACAACAACAACAACAACAACAGCAACAACAACAACAACAACAATTATGCTAACGGAGTTCCCCACATAAAGATGTTACGGGGTTCCATTGCTTCTTGTCTGCGCTCTGGTGGGGCCTCCCTGGAGGGGTGGGAGGGGCGCAGTTTGAACCTTTTGTGATTATCTTTGGTGAAGAACAGGGTGCGAGCCCGCTCGGGGGGAGCATTTCAATTGACAAACACAATGGTCATCGGAGGGGGGATTGACAATAGTGATTCTCCAGTAGTGAGAAGTCAACAGCAACAGCAACAATAACAAGAACAACAACAACAACAACTACAACAACAACAACAACAACAGCAACAACAACAACAACAACAATTATGCTAACGGAGTTCCCCACATAAAGATGTTACGGGGTTCCATTGCTTCTTGTCTGCGCTCTGGTGGGGCCTCCCTGGAGGGGTGGGAGGGGCACGAAACCTGATGAATAATATGGTGTGCGAATGCCCTGCCCGCTCTGGTGGGGCCTCCCTGGAGGGGTGGGAGGGGCACGAAACTTGATAAATAATATGGTGTACGGATACCCTGCCCGCTCTGGTGGGGCCTCCCTGGAGGGGTGGGAGGGGCACGACACCTGATAAATATCATGGTGTGCGAATACCCTGCCCGCTCTGGTGGGGCCTCCCTGGAGGGGCGGGAACGGCACGAAACCTAATAATAAAATATGCTGCGAATACCCTGCCCGCTCTGGCGGGGCCTCCCTGGAGGGGTGGGAGGGGCACGAAACCTGATAAATAGCATGGTGTGCGAATGCCCTGCCCGCTCTGGTGGTGCCTCCCTGGAGGGGTGGGAGGGGCATGAAACTTGATAAATCATATCGTGTGCGAATACCCTGCCCGCTCTGGCGGGGCCTCCCTGGAATGTTGGGAGGGGCGCGAAACCTGATAAATAACATGGTGTGCGGATACCCTGCCCGCTCTGGTGGGGCCTCCCTGGAGGGGTGGAGGGGCACGAAACCTGATAAATACATGGTGTGCGAATACCCTGCTCGCTCAGGCGGGGCCTCCCTGGAGGGGTGGGAGGGGCACGAAACCTGATAAATAACATGGTGTGCGAATACCCTGCTCGCTCAGGCGGGGCCTCCCTGGAGGGGTGGGAGGGGCACGAAACCTGATAAATAACATGGTGTGCGAATGCCCTGCTCGCTCAGGCGGGGCCCCCCTGGAGGGGTGGGAGGGGCACGGATAAATAACATGGTGTGCGGCTCGCTCAGGCGGGGCCTCCCTGGAGGGGTGGGAATGGCAGGATACCTGATAAACAACATGGTGTGCGAATGCCCTGCCCGCTCTGGTGGGGCCTCCCTGGAGGGGTGGGAGGGGCATGAAACCTGATAAATAACATGGTGTGCGAATACCCTGCTCGTTCAGACGGGGCCTCCCTGGAGGGATGGGTGGGGCAGGAAACCTGATAAATACCATGGTGTGCGAATACCCTGCTCGCTCAGGCGGGGCCTCCCTGGAGGGGTGGGAGGGACACGAAACCTGATAAAGAACATGGTGTGCGAATACCCTGCTCGCTCAGGCGGGGCCTCCCTGGAGAGGTAGGAGGGGCACGAAACCTGATAAATAATATGGTGTGCGAATACCCTGCTCGCTCAGGCGGGGCCCCTCTGGAGGGGTGGGAGGGGCACGAAACCTGATAAATAACATGGTGTGCGAATACCCTGCCCGCTCAGGCGGGCCTCCCTGGAGGGGTGGGAGGGGCACGAAACCTGATAAATAACATGGTGTGCGAATACCCTGCTCGCTCAGGCGGGGCCTCCCTGGAGGGGTGGGAGGGGCACGAAACCTGATAAATAACATGGTGTGCGAATACAGGCGGGCCTCCCTGGAGGGGTGGGAACGAAACCTGATAAATAACATGGTGTGCGAATACCCTGCTCGCTCAGGCGGGGCCTCCCTGGAGAGATGGGAGGGGCACGAAACCTGATAAATAACATGGTGTGCGAATACCCTGCTCGCTCAGGCGGGGCCTCCCTGGAGGGGTGGGAGGGGCGCGAAACCTGATAAATAACATGGTGTGCGAATACCCTGCTCGCTCAGGCGGGGCCTCCCTGGAGGGGTGGGAGGGGCACGAAACCTGATAAAGAACATGGTGTGAGGAAAGGCATGGTATGGTATGGGATGGTGGATGCATGGTATGGTATGGTAAGGTGTTGGTAAGGTATGGTATGGAGTGGCATGGTATTGGTATGGTATGATACAGTATGGGATGGTGCATGAAGCGGGAGGAGGAGGAGGAGAGGATGTCCTGGGAAAACAAGAACCCCAATCAGGATGTGGGGAACAACAACAACGACAACAACAACAACAACAACAGCAACAGCAACAGCAAGAAAAAGAACAATAACAACAATAACAACAACAACAACAACAACAACAACAATCATTTTACCCGAACGCGTGGTGTTCTCCCCAGTGCCCGGGTTTTCATACGACACCAGGCAATACCCCCACTTCGTGGGGGGGCATTACAAGCTCTACCAAATATCCAAACGACTCTTCGCGACCACCCAAACCCAGCTTCCCGCCCTATGACGTTGGGACACTTCACTTCGTGGCGTGCGGACGACCGTGGCTACTACACTGGCGTGGGGTACACACCCACAGAACTTGGTCACTTATTCGGGGCGCGCATGTGCCCAGCATGGTGCAATTGTGCCATACAATACATAATACAGAGAGACTTCGGTTTTTTTGGAGATTTCGGCGTGCGCGCGCAAAAAACGAATGTGTCCCGCATGGTATTATTTGACAGGGATGATGGCCCTGGCAGGTGCGCAACCGTTGTCGCAGAAGTTCGAAAAAGTTGCTCGCAAAAGCCCGTTTGACAGAAATGTTTAAAAAGTGTTGGTTTTCCTACGAATCCGCAAGAGCGCGCGGGATGAGATTTTGACATTTTTTTGTTGAAAAACCATTGGTTTTTTGATGTTTTTATGTTAAAATCGCTCCGAACACTAAGCTTTTGGAAGGATTTCGTCTTGCGCGCGCGAATGTCCACTTTACCTTATTTTTTACAAGGGATTCTTGAAATTTGATTATATTTGAACAAGAAATTTCATTTTATAGTGTTTTTTGCAAGGGAAAGCGGATTACAACAAAACAACCGGATCTTGATCACCTCGAATTACCTGAGGCTTCCTCACGAAAATGATGAAAACGTGGCTGCGGCCTAGGCGCGGCGGGGGGGGCGCGCACCAGGGGGCCCAACAATAATTATTCTTTAGAATTAATAATGTTCAACAACAACAACACCAACAACAACAACAACAGCAGCAGCAACAACAACAACAACGTCAACAAGAACACCAATATTGCAGATGCTCTGCCCGCGCGAATGTGCTGAAATCGTATGAAACATTGTTTCAGCCATTTCGCCCAGATGCCGCATTCTCATCCTAGCCACGCGGTTCACCCACGTTGATCCAGCATGCGCCCACTGCACGAACCTGGATCAACGAATACCATGTGGGCCACACGCGACCTGCCACGCGAGCTTATCGAAATCCTTCGAAAGTTCACTGTTCCGAAGCATCTCAAAATATTGCCGTTCACGACGTCTGAAAACAAACGTTCGTTCTTCAATTGAAAGATTGCACGTGGTTGAATTTCCTCGCGCTCGCGCTTCCTCAGCATCACCTTCAATAGCGTCGCCGCATCACGTCATCGTCATCGACAATCGCCGCCATTGCCGCAATCATCACCCACGCATTTCTATTAGCGACATTGACATCATCCTCGTCATCGGCGTTTCCAGCGTCGGCACTGTCATTGACCTTACCGTCGTCATCGTCATCATCGCCCCCACGCTTGCTGCTATCATCATCTTTGCCGCCATTGCCCACGACCTTATTATACCGCGAACGCCCGAACCATCGACCCGCATTGAAGTGCCCACGCACCAGCGCGGCTTTTGATACGTGGTGGGACGCTGCCACTGGTAAGCGCCATCGCGGCCGCATCGGTCGTGTCAAACCGGCAGTCCGCTATGCGCGCAAGCTTGCGCGCGCCAGCGCGGCCGCAGAGAAGCGCCAGCCGCGGCCAAGCAGTCATCGCAATCGCCGCCGCATGGGTTTCGGACATCAGGATGCGGGTGTGAGGGTAGGATTTGTTCGAGCAGTGGGGCTGACAATTCCAAGCTCTTAGAATGAATTGCACCACGGAGCTTGTCCCACAAAGCTTGCACCACGCCTACACCTACAGAGTGCAATTGCCCACTCTTCGGGGCCCACGCTGGCAAATATAGTTACAGCGCCTTCAGGTTTCATCGCGCTACACCTTGCCATAGAACCCCTCAGGATAGACGAGGCAACTCTTTTTCAAAATGATAGGGGCACGCTTGAGTTCCAGGCCCGTTGTGTATTCTCTGTTGAAGGGACCAGCCCCCATATTGAAAACTTATGCTTGAGAGGATGCATGAGTAGGGGACTTGGGACGGGAGCGTGTGTTGCAATATCGTTGATATGTGTGGGATGCTTCAGATACTATAGACATGTTCCTGCTCGTCATCATCCTGCTTCTCGTTCTGCTCGTTGTTTTCCTCTACCCCATGTGCCTCCCCCTCCTCCCACTCCTGCCCATCATCGGTCGGTTGTCCCTTCCCCCCGCCCCCTCCTCATTCTGCATCCTTGCAGCTCATCGCGTCTATTGTCCTTGGCCAAGCTTGGCGACGGCCAGCGGATGACCACGAGATGGAAGAGAGTGGGGTGTGATGAGGAAGAGAGGCAGGGTAAGGAGGAGGACGGTAGACGAGACGGCGGAGAAGGGAAGGAGGGAGAGAGACCACCTTTTGTGGTAGAAGTGGACGGGAAGAAGGAGGGAGCGGGAGGAGGTGGATGGGGGGATGTTGAGTCGTAGCGTGATGCTCTCTCGGCTTCAACCAGGGCAACATTTGAAGCTGAACGCGCAGGAAGGTCTTATCGAAGCTGCGCCACAGCTTGAGACCTGGTGAGCGAGTCAAGGAGTAGCCCCTGGCCACCCCAAGACCAAGACGCGCGCGAGGAGGAGGGAGGAAGGGGAGGGGCAAGGAGACAAGCTAGGTGCGCTCGCGTCATATCTGTCGTCATACCCCCTCCCTCCCAACCCTTACCATGGCGCAGATCTCTTCTTTATGCGCACAGGCTGATGTCGAGCAAGGCAATGATCCCGAGAGGGTTTGCGATGCATGGTAAAGCACGGCATAGCATGGTGTAGAAGCGCGCGGCAGAGCAGAGCATGTCATAGCATGGCTTGGCATTGCGGAGTGTAGCATTGCATCACAAAGCGCAACATCACAAAGCATGGTATCGCACAGCGGAGCACAACGCAACATCGCATTGCATGCCATGGCATGGCACGGGATGCCTTGGGAGAGCGCCTTGGAGGGTAAATGGCCCGTGCACGAAAGGAGAAGGCCTGTCCGGAAGCCCGGCTCCATGTCTTGCGCAACCGTGCTTGCCCGATGTGTGGCGCTTTCGAATGCCAAGTGCCGTCTGATAGGACTACTGTAATAGCGTAAGGTCCCGCCCCTTCCTTTCGACACGCTGCCTTGCGTTCCCCGAGCCCCCTTCCAAATCTCGGACAGCTCTGCACGAGGCGTGGCGGATGGCCCGAAGACTTCCAGAAGCTCCAGGGAACGCACAGAAATTGCCGACGGCGACAATGACGCAAACGACGACGGCGGCAGTGGCGGGGGAAGCTGCGGCGGGCAAGGACAGATGTCAGGGAATAAATAGTACGGCAGGCTGCCAGGCTCGATGGTCTGGCTTCCGTGAACAATCAGCTCACACTGGGCCCTGGGCCCCTCTCGGGGTCAAGTCGGATCGGCGCTTTCCAGCCAGATCGTTGTTCAAGGTCCTCTTGTGGGGGCTTCTGCGGCCCCCCTAATTCAACGAATCGACACCGAATGTGCAATCACTTCCGATGGGTTTTTTTCGGGGGTCTATTTTTGGATTTTGGGGCCTATATGGAAGGACCGAAAACCATGCCGTGGCATGGCGCTGGAAATGAAGACGCCAATGCTGCAGCGGGAGCACGATTCAGAACGAGGCGGAAGCTCGGAAATGAGGCCAGCGCTGCAGCGGGAACGCGATTCGGAGGACGCGTAGCCTGACATAGCATGGCGTGGCAAAGCCCCAAAGTGGAGGGGGCTTCTGCGGCCCCAAAAACCGACCAATCGTCACCGAATGTATAGTCACTTCCGATGGTTTTCTCGGGCGACACTTTTTTAGGCTTTGGGCCCTATATAGAAGGACCGAAAACCATGCCGTGGCATGGCGCTGGAAATACTGACGCTAGCGCTGCAGCGGGAGCACGATTCGGAACGAGCCGAAGCTCAGAAATGAGGCCAGCGCTGCAGCGGGAGCACGATTCGGAACGAGCGGCAGCCCGAAAATGAAGCCAGCGCTTTCAGCGAGAGCAGCATTTCGAAACAAAAAAAACATGAAAACCCAGCTCCCGGGAATCCGGTGTGTAAAATTAGCCTGGCGAAGGACCCAACCATATGCAGTTGTGAATATTGCAAATATGAATATCGTTTTCGGTGGCGCTACCTCTGGGTAGGGGAGACGCATGCGAATACCCCCACTGGGGCCTTCGGTGGAGCTCCCTATGGGGCTACGAAACGCTGCCCTGGGTGGGGGAACCGCATGCGGGCACCCCCACTGGGGCCTTCGGTGGAGCTCCCTATGGGGCCACGAAACGCTGCCCTGGGTGGGGGAACCGCACGCGGGCACCCCAACTGGGGCCTTCGGTGGAGCTCCCTATGGGGCTACGAAACGCTGCCCTGTGTGGGGGGGGACCGCATGCGGCAGCCCCACTGGGGCCTACGGTGGAGCTCCCTATGGGGCCACGAAACGTTGCCCTGGGTGGGGGAACCGCATGTGGACACCCCCACTGGGGCCTTCGGTGGAGCTCCCTATGGGGCTACAAAACGCTGCCCTGGGTGGGGGAACCGCATGTGGACACCCCCACTGGGGCCTTCGGTGGAGCTCCCTATGGGGCTACGAAACGCTGCCCTGGGTGGGGGAACCGCATGTGGACACCCCCACTGGGGCCTTCGGTGGAGCTCCCTATGGGGCTACGAAACGCTGCCCTGGGTGGGGGAACCGCATGTGGACACCCCCACTGGGGCCTTCGGTGGAGCTCCCTATGGGGCTACGAAACGCTGCCCTGGGTGGGGGAACCGCATGTGGACACCCCCACTGGGGCCTTCGGTGGAGCTCCCCATGGGGCTACGAAACGCTGCCCTGGGTGGGGGAACCGCATGCGGGCACCCCCACTGGGGCCTTCGGTGGAGCTCCCTATGGGGCTACGAAACGCTGCCCTGGGTGGGGGAACCGCATGTGGACACCCCCACTGGGGCCTTCGGTGGAGCTCCCTATGGGGCTACGAAACGCTGCCCTGGGTGGGGGAACCGCATGTGGACACCCCCACTGGGGCCTTCGGTGGAGCTCCCTATGGGGCTACGAAACGCTGCCCTGGGTGGGGGAACCGCATGTGGACACCCCCACTGGGGCCTTCGGTGGAGCTCCCTATGGGGCTACGAAACGCTGCCCTGGGTGGGGGAACCGCATGTGGACACCCCCACTGGGGCCTTCGGTGGAGCTCCCTATGGGGCTACGAAACGCTGCCCTGGGTGGGGGAACCGCATGTGGACACCCCCACTGGGGCCTTCGGTGGAGCTCCCTATGGGGCTACGAAACGCGTGAGAGGTGTGCCGAGAGCAGAGGCAAGGAGGGGGAGGAGGGAGGAGGGGGAGGAGGAAGGAGAGGAACGCGGGGCACCGTCTCTTCAAAACGAGGACCCAACACCACAGGATGGTTGGGAAAAAACCATACGCGTAGGGGGGCCGGACTTTTCCCGGACGTCACCAAGGGAGAGAGGAGAGTAGTATTCATATTGGGTAATTGTGGAGGGGGGGAAGGAGGAGGAGGGGGGGACGGAGAGGGGGGGAGAGGGGAGGTGGGGAAGCCAGAGGAGGAGCATGGGGAAAGCAAGGCGGTGAGGGTGCAGAGGACAATGAAAGAGAAAGGCGGAGGTGGGAGAGGGGAAGGAGGAGGAGGAGGAGGAGGAGGATGGGAGCAGGAGGCGTGGACAGGGAAGCACAAGCAGGGGGAGGGGAATCTGAGCATCTGAACACAAGGGGGAGGGTGGCAGTACACCCCATTCCTCTTTACCCCTTTGCCCCCGCCCAGCTCCAGGAGCAGATGTGAGGGAGGGGAGGCCGTCGAGCGGCTGACCGCAGACTTCCTGCCCGCGGCGGCGGTGAGACCCGGATCGTCGTCGGCCGCCACCTCGAAGGAGGCGTTTTGTCTCCTCCTCTCGGGAGGAGACGGAGGGAGCGGCCCATCCTCTCCCTCCTTTCCCCCCTCCCCCACTTCTCTCCGTCCCCCTCCTCCTCCTCCTCCGTAGCCATTTTGGCTCAAGATGCCGACCTTTGGAGGCTGTCAGCCTCCAGGCCGAAGGGAGACCGCTAGTCCGCGGACTGCATGTGAGCATACTCGGGACGAGGGTGTCCCGTGGATCGTACGTCTCCGCAGTTTTGTTATATTCCATGGCGGCGGACGCGTCTCCCGCAGCCACGGCCGCAGATGGGACGCTCCGACGCAGCGGCATCCAGAAGCGCAAGGGTCATGCGGATGCTGATCCTCATACTGGGCGGAGTGAGCGCTCGAGGACTCCGCCGCCCAATGATGAGGCCGCCCTCGACACCTTCGCCACCATGGCCTACGTCCAGTCCCTCAAAGACAAGCTCGACTCCATGGAGTCGGCCATCAAGGACACCATCAATGCTTCAGTCTCCTCGGCGATGGGCGCGGCCACGGGCCCCATCACTGCTGCCATCGCCGCGGCACAAGCTGGCATCAACGGCCTCTCGAGCAAGATCGAGCAAGAGATCGGCCTCGCCGTGGGCCAGCAGATCGACGCCCCCCGCAAGTCCTTCCAGCAACAGCTCGACGCCTTCACCCAGCGCATGGGGACATCGAGAGCCGCCAGGACCAGACCGACAAGGCCATCTCCCACATGTATGACCAGATCGTGGCGCTCCAGAGAGCTCTCGAGGTGGCCAACAAGCAGCCGATGCAGGAGACCTTCGTGGGCCACGACTTCGACAGAGACGTGGACCTCACGATCGTCAATGTGCATGCTGATGGCCTGGTCACGCTCGACAAAGCGACAGAGGCCCTCACCAAGTGGATCACTGACAGCGGCATCGAGGAAGCGCACTTCCAGGTCCAGGGCCAAGACACCTCCGGATACTTCACGGTTCATTTCACGGGCCTACCTGGGCCCGCCGCTCGCCGAGTTTAGAAAGCCTTGGACTGTCTTCGCAATCGTGATGGCAGTTGGTCCCGCATCCGTGCCCCAGCGATCGCAGGCAATGGGTATGTGGAGCTGCGTGTGGGGCCTGACAAGTCCCCGACGGAGCTCGTCGGCAAGCGCATCGGCCAGGCCCTGGAGAGGGCCTTCCCCAACCACGCATGGAGAGCCGACCGCGCCAAGGGCTGGATCTCGGCCAACCGGTCTCCCGTTCTCTCTCTTACAGTACATCCCAGACGTGATGAAGCTACGACGATCGCCTACCGGGACACGGGCCTCCCTGCTCTTGGCATCAGCCGCACGCAGATCAAGGACGCCATCAACGACGCGGTTACGCCGGAGGCGGCCCCCCAGTTTTGGCTCTGACGCGATTGCCAAAGGCTTGAAGCGTGCGCCGTGCGGTGCCTCTCCGAGTCTGGCGGTTGGGACATTCAGTCTCTGGGGCCCACCAGGGCCAGCCTCCCCGGCCTCCCCGGAGGGTCACCAGGGACGATGCGAGCGACATGCGCGCCGCAAGCTGGCACGCGCTGCCTGATCAGCAGGGAGACCGCTTCTTCCCGGACGCAGCCAATGGGATGGCCCTGGGGCCAGTCGGAGGTGCACCCAGGCACCCGCGTCACCGCCCGCATGAGCGGCTCATGCCTAACCGCGCGGGATGGGAGCGGTGAACTGCACCTCGCCAGGCCCACCAAAAGAGGCAAACCTCGCGGGGACACCAGAGGCGAAGCAAGCAATCCCGGCCTGGAAGCCGCACGGGCGGCTGACAGCACAGCCGGGCCCCCAGTCACAGGCGCGCGGCACGAGATCGAGACGCCCTCGAGACCCACCCTGCCGGAACGAGGGGAGGCCAGTTGGTCCAGACTGGGACCATGAGAACAGGACCGCCAATGGGACCGCTCCTGGGCAGAGGGTGACGCCAGTGGTGCCACTGACGGATTGGAGCAAACGCCCAGACGGGCTGCGCCGTCACCCCAGGGCCGACATCCAGAGGGCAATGGCACCGACAAGACGACAGGACTGAGACGTGGGCAGAGGTGGTAGACCGCCTCAAGGGGACGCGCGGCGCGCTCTTCGTGGAAGGCCGGTAGAGGGCATGCGATCGGAGGAGCGGGAAAAGGCCACAGCAAGGGCACCTACAGCCCTATCAGCTACGACGCCTTCTGCCAGGCGTTCCTGGAGGATCTAGCTTCTAGCCACCATGGACCGCGACATCCTGCGTCTCTGCTACAAACGGCACCTGGAAGTGGATTGGGACACTGCCTTGCGACAACAGCAGAACAGGCGCGCGCAGACGTCTGGTAACGGGCAGGGAGGCCAGAGACACAGTGAGCCACCTGGCCCGCTGGAGATCAATCCCTCCTGCGTGACATGCCACGCAGGGGGGCCTGGACGGCCCGCAAGGGGCCGCTGGGGCCCGCGGCGCAGCATACGCGCAGGCGCCCAGCCCAGGCGCTTTGCACAAGTCCCCACCAGCAAACGCACCAGTTAGGTGTTTCCGTTTACCTGGATGCGCCGGATCCGCGAGATTTTCCAACCCAGGGGGGCCCTGCTCCTCTGGCGACGCGTGTACCCTGGCCGGAGGTGGCTGTTCCACGTGCCTGGACTCTAGCGCGGATCGCTCGCTACCTGGCCGCCCTGCGATTGCGGGGGGCCTTCCAACCCGGGAGGCCGCCGCATCTGTGCGTCCACAAGCAAGCGCGCCAGTTAGGCGCTTCCGTTTTCAAGGTTGTGCTGGATCTGCGGAAACCTCCAACCCAGGTGGCCCCGCCCCTCTGGCGCAGCGTCCACCCTGGCCAGCCGCGGCACTCCACCGGCCTAGGTTCCAGCGCGGACCGCCTGCCACCTGGCCGCGCTGCGACCGCGGGGGGCTTTCCAACCCGCGCCAGCTGTCCCTCCCGCGTGGGCACGGCGGCCGCCGCCCCTCTGTTCCCACCAGCAAGCGCACCAGTTAGGTGCACCGCTCAACCTGGCCCCGCCGCTGGCTGGGGCCACGCCCCTCCAGCCCAGGCGGCGTTGCCGCCGCGCCCGCGCCCCCGCGCAGCGTCCAACCCAGGCGCTGCGCGGGCGAGACCTGGCGGCCCCACCCCCCGCCCCCCCCCCGTTCCGCCCTGCCTCGGGCCCACCGCCCGCTGCCAAGCGAACGAGGTTGGGCCGACCTCCCCGCCGGGCTTGCGCCAAGAGCCCGCGCAGCTGGCAGGGGGCCTACCCCTGCCCGCGGCGACCGCTGCCCACTTAGGGGTCGCCGCCGTTGCGGTTCGCCTCCCGCTTTCTTTTGGCCGGCCCGTCAAGCGGCTCGGCTTCTATTGCCGCCCCAGGCCGTGTTGCTGCGCACCGGCCGCTGGCTGCCCGCCCCCCTCCCGCGCGCCGTGCCTCAAGGCACGTGAGCGCTACGGCCCCTTGCGCCACTGGTGGTTTTGCCCTCATCGCAGTCACCGTTCGCCTCTCGGGCCTCCGCTACTGCGGCCCACCCCCGCCTTGCCCACGCAGCCCGTCCGCCGGCTGGGCTCCCTTTTTCCTTCGCTCTGAGGGCTAGCCCGCGCGACGCTTGCACTAGGCTGCACTTCTGCCGTGATGCCGTGCACCGGCAACGAGTGGCGCCTCTTTCTCTCTGCCCCGTTCCCCCTTCGCCCCGCATCCGGAGTGCTCTGGCCGCCCCCCCGCGGAGCCGCTTGCCTCCATTGCCTGGGCATCCTGCAGCGCGCCGGCCGACTGCGTCGCTGGCCCCGCGCCGCTGCCCTGTCCCTCCTGCCGTCGGCTTCCTGGTCTGCACCCGCCGTGGCCTGCCAATCCCACGGGCTTCGCCCCTTCTGTGGCTGCTGGCCCCCGCCCTGGGCGCACTGCGACGCCGCCCCGCAGCCGCCGCCAGCGTGGTCCTCAGCCAGGCCGCTCCCCGCCCTCCGCCGCTGCCCCGCCGCGCGAGCGGGCCCCGCGCCCCTGGTTGCCTCCCTCGCCGCGGCCGCCCGCCTTCCCTTCCTCCCCTTCCTTGCGTGTGGGTGAATTCGTGACCTCGTGCCCCAGCGTCAGTCGGGCGCGCGTGTGGATTGCCTCTGCCGCGCTGTGACGGACAAGCGCATGTTTGGGCCAGCGGAGGGCCTCCTGTGATTAAGGGATGCTATTCTGGCCCAGGTCCGGCTGCATCCGAGCTCGTACATGCCACATGCAGCGCGCTGATGTCCGAGCGAGCCGGGTGCTCTGCCGCACGCAAGACAGGAGCTGTTGTCGCTAAGCTTGCAGTCCCACTGCCAGTGGGAGGGAGGAGAGGAGACGAGGGGAGAGAGGAAGGAGGGGGGAGCACGAGTGGGAGGAGGCGAAGGGCGAGGAGGAAGAGGAAGAGGACATAAAAATGAGCGTGTGGACAAGGGGGAGAGTTCCGGGTGGTCGCAGGAGGAGCTGAATTTTGGAATGTGGCAATCTACGAGGGATGTGGCCGGATGAGGCGAGGGACTCTATAAGGTATATGACCGTCCGTCGGGATGGCACCGTGCCCCCCCGAGATTCCATCGACCAGGCAGTTTTTGTATCTTCGACAGTTCTCAGTGGCTGGGCACATCACCTGAGAAAGGCCCAGCCTGCTAGCTCCATTCCATGTTCCGTTGCATTGTTGGCCGGCTGGATCTCAGACGAGTGTACACACAACACCGTTGCCCGTTCTCCATGGCGTTGCTTTTGTGTTCCGCCCTTCTCCCTGCCGTCTTTCTCCTTCTGACGGGCCCGCGAGCTTCGCCGAAGCTTCTGGTGACGGCTGCCCACGGTCACGGTGCCTTCGTTGGTGCGTTTGTCGGCAGTTTTTCTGCGGCAGTTGCTTGTTGAGTGGGGGGCGGCGGCGAAGAACAAGGTCACACACGCACACACACACACACACACACACACACACACACACACACACACACACACACACACACACACACACACACACACACACACACACACACACACACACACACACACACGCACGCCGATTGTTGAAAGTAGGTATTTCTGGAGTCCCATGCCCCAGTCTACTTTAGCCGCCTTCCTACTTCAAGAGTCGAGCGGTTTTCAGGGGGCTGGCGGAAGCCCCATCTACGGTCCTGCTTATGATTAAGTAACCTCCCCCCGAAAAGCTGGCCCAGCGTGTATTAACCAACGTGCTGGGAAGCTGGCTCAGTTTCTTTAGGGGATTGATAGCCTTGGATCCTAGAAATGAATAAACGTACGTGCCTGGTTCCAAGAGCTGGCCGAGCGTCTCCTTAAGAAACTTCTGAAAAGCTGGCCCAGCTTTCTGAATTGATAATTGTCTTAATCATATGCTTGACTCTATTTCCAACGCCTTCCTACTTCTTCTACCACTTCTGCCGACCGACGGGTGGGCTCGACGTTGTTGCGCGTCCTTGCTCTTCCCCATGTCCCGCCCCCTGGGCTGTTGCACCGTGGAGCCCCCACTCCCGTCCGTCGGGATGTTGGAACTCTGCACGCCGAGATGCACTGCTTCGTTGCAGACATGCAAGACCTGTGCATGCATGCTGGTGTGCTTCCACGGCCACGAGGCGTGTCCTCTTGATTCCAGGCTTGGGTTGACACGTCCGACCGGTGCCTCGCCTGTCTGTGGGGCGCGTGCTCGGGCCGGGGTGCGGCGCGCAGCACCTGTCAGGCGATCGCAAGCATGGATGAAGGGGGCGTGGATTAGCGACGGGTCCCGTTTCCAGGGGAAATCACTGATTTCTGCCGCCGAGCGAGGCGGCACTGGCCGCATTTTGGGGAGGGCACCTCCCCCGATCCATGTTTGCGCGCCCCCGAACCTACCTAGACGTTTCGCTCCCTGCAGCTCTCTCGCGGCCAGCCGGCGCTCAGCATGTCGGAGAGTCGCACGTCCCACCACGAGGCCCCAAGGCAGATCACGATGTGGCATCCTTCAACGGAGGAGAACCACCTGGACCGGACAATTGGCGTTTACTGAACGGCCATTGGCGTTTACCAAAAGCCTTGCCCTGCTGGATCCCTCCCTCGGGTGCGTTTGCTAAACGGCTTCGCTTGCCAGGGTGATTGCCATGGGGGGGGATTCTCTGCCCTCTAATCCTCTACCGCTGCCCCCCCCGCACCGACGCCCACCAGCGGCGCGAGGCGGACACCAGCGGCATCCACAGCGTGCTGACCGCGGCCGAGATGGAGGAGAGGATCGTGGCAGTCGTGGGTGGGCCACCGCGCTCCGCTCCTGCTGTTCCCTGCCCCTCCTGCTGCCTCTGCCGCTCCTGCCTTGCCACCGCTCCCGCCTCGGCTTATGCTGCTTGCTCCGCCCCCCCCCCTGGTGCTGCTGCTGCCGCTGCCCCTCCTGCTGCCCAGCTCCTGCTGGCCCTGCTCATCCCGTGAGGGGGGGGCAGGCGGGGAGGACCGGGAGAATGCTGCGGAGGACGGAGGCGAGGAGGAGGAAGAGAAAGCGAGGAGGGACGAGAGGGGAGAAGAAGGAGCTGCAGGAGCAGGCGAAGGGGAGGGCCTCTGCAGGCCCGGGTGGGCACTTCTGACGCCGCCCCGGAGCACTTGCGCGCCTCCCCCCTGCCTCGGTGGTGCCTTCTCCTCGTCACCGCCCTCCCTCATCTTCACCCTCCTGCTCTTCCTGCTGACGCTCCTCCTCAGCCTCCCCTCCCACCCCCATCCCCCTCCTCTCCCACCACCACTCCCCCTCCCCCACCACTCCCGCCCCCAGCACTTCCCCCGCCACCTGCCCCACAACTCCCGTATCCCCCTCCCCCCCTGGACCCCCCTCGCCCAGCACTCCTCCGCCCTCCCGCTGCGCGGAGGCGGCCTGAGCGAGCTCGACCTGGAGGAGCCGTCGGCACAGGTGGGGCCGCTCCTCCGCTCTGGCTCCTGCGCGCTCCCCTCGACGGCCGTGGCCTCGCCGCGCCCGGGCTCGGCGAGCGCCCGCCCGCGCGTGCACGCGGGCCCGCGCCTCGGGGGACCCCGCTGCTCCTCCCGCGCCTCCTGCAACTCGGCGAATGACGCTCTCAAGCCTGTGCTAGGGGATAGCCTTCAGTCGGGGCTGTCCCTCTACAGGAGGAGTATTCAGAAGCAGCCAAAAAATAGTGTGGGAACGATGTTTTGAGTATGTTTGAGCATTTGGGTGATATTTTGTGTCCAAAATCCGCCTGCAGGGGGACACGCCCGACTTAAGGATAGCTAGTTTTTTCCAGGCGCTCTGGGTGAGCTTTCGGCGGCCACGTCGCCTCGCCAGACTGGCCTGAGTCGGAATGGCCGTGGCCCTCCCCCGTGCCAGCACGCGCGCGCGCAGGATCAACAAAGGGATGGGAAAGGACGGTGCTGCCCGACTGCGCCGGTCCACTTCGAGGAGCCGGCTCCAGACACAAGGGTTAGGTCGGGCATGTCCCCGCGGATGTTGGGCGAAAAATGAAACATATTCAAAAATGCTCCCAAATAGTCAAAAAATACTTTTCAAAATCGTCCCCATATTATTGTTTTACTATTTTTGAATGCTCCTCCTCTAGAGGGACAGGCCCGATTTAACACGAGGGAAGTTGGGCGCGCACTCCAAAAGCCTCCTGCCCTTCTCGAGAGCCCACTACCACCAGTAATGTCGGGCCCGTCCTGGGCCCTGGCCCAGTGCGCATACCCCTGGGGAGGGCCAGGAAGCCTGTACACCGGTCCAGCGCCCAAGCGGTGGACCAGTAAAATGTCGGAGGAGTGTGGATGGAACCCTTGCGCACGTGCGGTGAAGAGTTGGTTGAGCACACTTGTGCTTTGATCACGCGTACGCTTCGGGTAAAAAGTTGCTAATCAGACAATGCGTCTCCCCTCCGATTATTGGTCCCTTGGGACCTTGCTGGGAGGCAAGGTTCCAGGACTTTCTACACGGGGACGGCCTTCGCTGTGCCGAGTCGGCTCGGATCTCGCGCCTGGAATTTCTCGCGATGGATTCCACCATGTACATTATACATTATACCCTCCTCCATTTATCCGTAAGGGCTTCGCCCCCTGCCGCCGGCCCCCTCTCTCGGAGAATGGGCCATGGAAGAGCTAAGTCATGAGGCCTTGGCGCTGTCGTGAAGCAGTATCGAAACTTCATGCGAAGCCGATTCGCAATCAGCAAAACCAACTGATCACAAGAGGGGTTACCACACCTGGCGATTGGTAAGACGTGTATGGTTTACGGGCTTGGTTACCACACCTTGCGATTAAAGGGCCGAGGGAGTTCTCGCAGTTTGGGTTACCACGCCTTGCGATGGATGTGCGTGAAGGGTGGCACCGAATTTCAGAAATGTGGCAAATCCCCTGTGTTTTTGGACCCTGACCCCGCGGATCTGCGTGAGGGGTGGCACCGAATTTCAGAAATGTGGCAAATCCCATGTGTTTTTGGACCCTGACCCCGCGGATCTGCGTGAGGGGTGGCACCGAATTTCAGAAATGTGGCAAATCCCCTGTGTTTTTGGACCCTGACCCCGCGGATCTGCGTGAGGGGTGGCACCGAATTTCAGAAATGTGGCAAATCCCCATGTGTTTTTGGACCCTGACCCCGCGGATCTGCGTGAGGGGTGGCACCGAATTTCAGAAATGTGGCAAATCCCATGTGTTTTTGGACCCTGACCCCGCGGATCTGCGTGAGGGGTGGCACCGAATTTCAGAAATGTGGCAAATCCCTGTGTTTTTGGACCCTGACCCCGCGGATCTGCGTGAGGGGTGGCACCGAATTTCAGAAATGTGGCAAATCCCTGTGTTTTTGGACCCTGACCCCGCGGATCTGCGTGAGGGGTGGCACCGAATTTCAGAAATGTGGCAAATCCCTGTGTTTTTGGACCCTGACCCCGCGGATCTGCGTGAGGGGTGGCACCGAATTTCAGAAATGTGGCAAATCCCCTGTGTTTTTGGACCCTGACCCCGCGGATCTGCGTGAGGGGTGTCGATTTCGAGCCCCCCCAGCAATTCAGACAACGCGCCCAGGGGACGCTAAAAGTCTTGTTTGGGCCTCCCCCCCCCTCGCGCGGTCAATCAACTAGTTACAGTAACCAGCAAGAAGTCAACTAGTTACAGTAACCAGCAAGAAGCAGAACTGTAACACTGGAAACTACAACCTACGACTGGAACAGGAAACTGCGAACCCGCGCCTACAGCCTGGTGGCCCCACAAGGGGGCCGGCGGATCCCTCGTCACCCATCCCTGCCTCCTCCTCCTCTTCTTCCGTTCTTCTTCCACCATTCTCTCCTCCTGCTTCTCCTCCCTCACTCTGCTCTCTCATTCCTCTACCCTTCCTCCTTATAAATAATTCCTCCCTGTCGCACCCCAAGAAGTGTCGCTAGGACGGCCCAGGCATTTCGCTTGAGACGTCCCCGCCATTTGTAACATGTTATGTTAAAAGTTGCAGTAGTTTCACGGATGGAGGGCGGGCCGTTTTCAAAATATGGTTCTCGCTTCAGTTCCGCGCATTTTACTTCTGAAAGCTTGCAAGAGCTTCACGGATAGAGGGCGGGCCGTTTTAAAAATGGGGTTCTCGCCCAAGCGCCGCGCATATTCGTTGTAAAAGTGTCCAAGAGTTTCACGGTGTGGTTATCACTTTAGCGCCGCGCACTTCCATTCTAGAAGTCTGCAAGAGTTTCACGGATGATGGGTGGTACCTCTTTAAAAAGGCGATTCTCGCTTTAGCGCCGTGCACATTCGTGTTAAGAGTTTACAACACTTCCCAGAAATCTTATGGCTGCGTCCGGGAAACGGTGTTTGGACGGATGTAGAACTGTCAGGGCGCGACAGTCACGTTGATTCGCAGTGTTGAAGCCCCAGGCATGGCGCTCTGGCACGATTCAGTATCGTCCAGACGCAGTAGTAACTTCGATTCGCGGCGCTGAAGCCCCAGGAATGGTCTGGCACGGTTCAAGATTTCCAGACGGTTGTCCTCCAGCGGGGCACTTCCCCCAGTGAAAGTAGACCTTTTGTTGGGACCTATGAAGAGGGAATTTTAAAAAAAGTTAATGCTAACATCGCTCATGGGTCTTAAGTTTACACAATTCCTCCTTCATCTCCTCCCACCACCACCACTACCACCATCTGCATACTCACCATCATCATCTTCATCATCAGCACCATCATCATCGTCATCATCAACATCCGTAGCCATTTTCGGCGAAAGGTGGTGGGCCCTGGCCCACTCGTTCGGCACGCGCCTGTAAGGCCCTTCTGCTATCACTTTACCATGCTGCCATGGAGCCACGTCTGCTGGCGCACGCACTACACTCGCAACTGTTGCGGGCGCTCTCCGACGCCTCTGCGTTGCATTTTGAAGGTATGGCACAAGCAGCTCTGCGTTGCAAGCAGCTCAAACACATTGATGGCAAGCTCTGCAGAAAGCGGGTCAGCCTTGACTATGCCTACAACGACACGAGGCAGATCACCGAAGCAAGTGTGGGTGCAGCACTTGGCATAAGCCCATGGTGGACCTCGTCACTCTGAGGAAGTTCCTGCTGATCAACCTGGAGGTCGAGAGCAGATGTACCTGCTGCTCCTGTCGCAGTGACTACTCGTGGAGCTTGAGGCCAGCGGTTGCCGGCGACAACGTATACGGCTGCGTCTCTTTCTGATTCATTGGCCTCTCCGGTTATTGCCCCTACTTCCACGGCCATTTCGACTTCTTCGCCAACGCCTGTGAAGTCGATGTCACTTTCGTTGGCGGCCTCGCGGGCTGACGTGTCGACGGGTTCGCAGGCAGCAGCTATAGCGGCTTCGATGGCGAGTTCCACGACCGCTTCGACGGCAGCGCTTCGCGAACTCATGTGCCAGATGGCGGAGACAGCCAAAGACAGCGTCCGCCTGCACGAGTGCGTGAAGCAATGGCAGGTTGAAGAGGAGTACGTGCCCGACAGGTGCAATGAGGATTCTGCCGATTTCCCAGACAAGCCCGAGGCGTGCATGAAAAGGCGTGCACGAAGAGGCTCCTCGCATTCCAAGCGCACGCCGCTTTCCAAAAACAATAATTGTAAGCACAGGCCAGCGTGGATCCGAATGTGCAGGCTTTGCGAATCGAACATTATAGCTCGCGAACTCGAGCGCTCACGAGAGTACTGATCATCATCAGAATTATCATCATCACCATCAGCATCATCAGCGCGTCGTGGGCGTGCCAGCAAATGCCAGTCCAGCCTACTTCGACGGCCCACAACGATTGGCTGCGGAGGGGAGCGCGCGCACGGGCGCGACCGCGCCCCAAGAAGGACGGGTCCCGCTTGGCATCGGAGCGGCGCGCTGACATGCCCCAAGCCGACGCGGCACAGCGCCGAAGCGCAGCATCTTTTGACGCGTGCGCCGCGGGCCAGTTCCAACGGCATGCAGGGTAACACGAGCTGGGCCACTTCCGTACCGGGCGCGGTGAGATTGCGCCGAGGTGCAAATGACGCGTTCTACGATTTCATGCCCCATCGCAGTTGACGGTGCCGTTTTTCCTCCTTCCCTCCATCATCCAGCCCCCGCGACGCTCGCATCCGCCACCTTTCGCGGTCGAGCGCCGCCCCCACGCCATCGCCCATCGCGCAGCCCGGGCTCACCGCAGTGCCCTCTGGCGTCCGTGTCTTTCGCAGGATGCCGCCCACACGCTCCTGCTCGGACTGACACTCCGCCGCGTTTCTCTTGGTTGTGCCCTCGCCCTCGAGCCCCAACCCCAGTCTCCCCTCGGGCTCGGGCTGGTGGTGGCATCAGAGTCCTCCAATGGACTCATCCGCTGCTCCTGTTGCCGCTGATGCTGCAGCTGCTGCTGCTGCTACTGCTGCTGCTGTTGCTGTTGCTGTTCCTCCTCCTCCTCCTCCTCCTCCTCCTCCTCCTCCGTAGCCATTTTGGCTCAAGATGTTAAGTTCCGCAGGGGAACAAGTGGATACCGCTAGTCCGCGGCAGTGCCAGGGCTGTTCAGCCCGACACCCTCTCTCAGGACCTGGGCGGGGAGCTCCGCGCTGCCGTCTTGAGTCCCGCCGCTCTTAGTACTTGAAGGTGCCCATGGGCGGCAGTCGTCATGAACGGAAGTCTCGCAAGGCGAAGGAGGAGCGAAGGGCGCCGACGGCATCATCACGTTCTGCATCATCCACTCCACGTGCTCCTTCTCCATCGGAGCGGCCGCGTGATCTTCGGGATTCTCACGGTGCTCTTGACATCCGTGAACGTGATCGCATTCGGACGCGGGATCGATACCTCCCCGCTGCCAGCGACGCATCAGCGGAAGGCTCTCGGCGGTCCCGCAGTGCTGGCCGTGGCGCTTCTCCCGTCATCGTCGACAGCTCTTGTGGCACGCAGCATTTCGGCATTGCCACCCCCGTCCCTGCCGATGAAGGGCATGTCCCAGCTGGAGGTGCGAAAGCCTCGCCCTCTCCGTCCCCTTGGCCGACTCCACCAGCTTCGAGGCCGTGGGCGACTCCTGGCACCCCCGCTGAAGGCCGTGCGCCTGATCCATGGGCTACGGCAGCTATGTCCAATGGAACCACAACACATGACGGGGGCAGCAGTGTTGCCCAATCTACAGACTCTTTTCAGGCGGAGGCCATGCAGGCCTCCACACAGAAGGCGATGGAGACCATCCTGGCCCAGCTTCCTGCCGCACTCAGCGCGGCCACAGTTCCGCTCATGGAAAAGTATGAGGAGCGCTTCAATCAGCAGCTTCGACGGGTTGATGGGGAGGTCCATGCACAGCGTGCGCGTTCAGATCTTCTCGACAGCACCGTGGCGGGCCTCGCTCATCGTCTATCGCATTTGGAAAAAGAGCTGGACCTCGCAAAGGCGAAGCCACGTCCTCCTGTTGTTCCGAATCCAGAGTGGGACAGGGATGTGGATCTCACCATCCTCACAGTGCGGGCATCATCGGCTGTCGCTAAGAATGCTGTCGCGGCGGCAGTGGCTCCTTGGCTCTCCGAAGCGAATGTCCCTCTCGGGGATGGAGTGGAACTTCACGGAGATGATGTCGCCAAATCATTCACTCTCGCATTTCAAGGGCCCATGGAAGCTACCCGTTCTTCGAGAAGGAGTCAGGCCCAGCAACAGCTCCGTCTGCCAAATGGTTCATGGCGCGCATTCCAGGTTGACGTGGGCACTGAGTCTGTTCCGATCCATATTTCCGCGGATAAGAACAAGAAGATGGTCGCCACAGAAATTGCATGCAAGAAGCTGCAGAGGTGTCTCGCTGACCGTGGCATCCGCACTTTCCTCGACAAGGATAATGGTCAACTCATGGCCAAGTGGGAGCCCCTGGTACGAGTGCTCCCATTACCTGCGAGCAGAACGCCGAAAGTGGAATGGAACCTATCTGCACTGGCCGACAATTGCTTGTCCAGGGAGGAGGCCAACGAGCTGGTTCGCCAGGTCTTCGACACACGTGAAGTACGGTGGAGTGGGTAACGAGATGTTTGGCGTGGGGTTTCTAGCTTTCACGACCTGGAATTCAGGGGCCCTGTTACACTACAGACCAGCGATTTTGAGCAGGAAACTCAGCTATCTGAGCAAACTGTTGGGTGCTGGAAAAGTAGTGGCGATACAGGAGATCCACGGTGGTGAATACGCTATGGAAGAGGCTCTTCAGAGGATTCACTGTACTTCGCATTCATGCTTCGTTTCTGAGTCCGAGAAGCCGCGGACTGGAGGCGTCGCCACACTCGTTCCCAAGGACCCACGCGTTCGAGCCAAGGGTAAGAGCTTTGTCGCTGGTCGGGTTCTTCTGGTCACTATCCATAATTCAGTGGTCGACTTCACCATCTACCACTGGAACGTGCACAATTTTGCCATCGACGCCGCTGGTCTGAAGGAGATCCAAGCATGTATAAAATCTCAGCTTCGGCGAGTGCGCGATGAGCCGATGAAGTACACGGTGATCCTCACGGGCGACTTCAACATTCCTGCGAAGCCCATCGAGCACCATCGGGGAGAGGATCACACCAGTACTCCATGTTCGTCAGGCCGTGGGGGGCAGGATTCAGCCCTGCAAAGTCACCACCCCACAGCCACATGCACTCCGAGTTCGGCTGCATCGAGGACCACGACGGCCACCTGCACACCACCTTCTGGGCCATGTTCTCCGAGTCCGTCCTCTTCTTCAGCTTCGTCTCCTGCATCCTCCCAACCACTTGCAGCTTCCTCCAGTACCGCGCCGACGAGGGCTTCACAGGGGAGGCAGGCCACACATGCTTCGTCGCAGGCTGATGGTGCCCAACGGGGAGACTCCACCCTGCGGGTTGGCTCTACTCGGGCGTCCCGTCCTGGCGACTCGAGCTGGCTCAAGATCTTCAGGGAGATGACGGAGCTCGCCTCGGAGGCGCCGACCCACTGGCACGCCTCGACTGCATGCGAGTCCAAAATCGATCGTCTCTTTGTCGCCTCACCGCCATGGCTATTGTGTCAAACTGCTCAGCTAGTATCAGTCCGTGATGAACCCCATGAGTTGGCCCATCGGGGTATTTCTGACCATTCGCCCCTGGAGGTCATCTGGCGCCCGCGGGATCACTCCAGAATGAAACGACAGAGGCCCCTCCCGCGTTGGGTGTACAAAGACAAAATTTACGCCCAGCTAGTCTCCCACATGGAATCCCAGGTGGGCATTGAGGATCTCGCTTTCGACCCGCCGCGCATGCTTGCTGCTGCTACCGCTGTCCGGCAAGCTGCTGGACTTCTTGCACGCAATGCCATCTGCCGTGCCGCGCCATCATCGCTGACCTCTCGGGCTATGATTTCTCGTTCTGTTGCGCGATGTGTCTGGCGTAACGATGCCCGTCTTGCCCGTGTTCTCCTATTCCAGCATCCCTGGACGCAGAGTCTCATACGTGTGGATGGCGAGACCGTATCTTTCATTGATCCTGGTGGCTTCCATGATCTCCATAGCTTGTGGCAGCAGCAAGAAGCAGAATCCAGAAAGAAAGCTCTCGAGTCAGAGATCAACCAGTCGTCGTCGAGCACGGTCAGGTTTCGTCTAGCTGGGCGTCGTCGTGCTATCATTAGGTCTGCTCAGTTATGGAATCCGTTGTGTCGGCGTAAGTACTTAGCATCGGTCAAGTCGAATGAGATTGTCTCGGTTTCGGAGATGCTGGCGGGCGGCCCACTGACGTCGGAACAGGCACCTACCTCCCAAGCCCCGATGGTGGATGCTTTGGCCTCATATTGGGGCCCCGTGTTCTCCAAGACCCACTCCGTCCCCGCCGTCGCCAAGAGATACATAGACCGATTCAGCAGCTCAGAGGACTTTTCAGAGGTTCGCCCACCCATCCTTCGAGATGTGGAACGTGCGCTGAAACAGTCGAACTGGTCCGCTCCTGGCCCCGATGGGCTTCACTATGCGGCCTGGAGGTGTGGGTCGGGGTCGAGGGTCCTTCTCGAAGTTCTCCGCTGGATTGCTCTTGGGAACTACATGCCCTCCAATTTCACTGCGTTGCTGGCCGTCTTCCTCCCTAAGGACCCCAAGGACCCCTCCCATGATCCTGACGATGGTGGTGTTGTTCGGGCCCCTGGTGATACCCGCCCGCTCGGGCTCAAGAACTCCTCGAATAAAGTGGTGTGCAGCGTGCTGAACCAGACTATGAGCTGGGTAACGCAGAGGATCGGGGCTCCATCCCAAAGGGGCTTTATTCGGAGGCGAAATTTTCTGGATAATATTGTCGATTTGGACCTCTACGCTCGGTCAGCCAGTATTATGTCTACTGCGTCCTCCCAGGCACCGTCGTTGATCGCGTTTGACTTTGCCCAGGCCTTCCCGTCGGTATCCCAGGAGTGGCTATTCCAATGTCTCGCCCGACTCCGTATTCCTGCCCCTCTGGTCCGCGCTCTTCGCTCCCTCTACCACTGCACTCCATGCTACTTCGTCGGCGACTCTCCGACGTACCTATACCACATGAACTCTGGGGTGCTACAGGGCTGTCCGCTGAGTGGTTCGCTCTATGTGATCGCGAGCAACCCGTTCCTTCTGGACTTAGAACATTGTCTAGTTGCACGTGGGCGTCTCTTGGGGGTGGTTCGTGCATGCGCGGATGATCTCGGGGCAGTCCTCTTCCACAACAGAGCGTATCCACGTTTGGCTCGAGTATTCCGACATGCTTCGAGGTTTGCTCAGCTACGACTTAAGCCTGCCAAATGCAATGTGATTCCTCTTCGTGACCCGTCTATGCCTGAGCACGGAACCCTTCTTCGACACCAACTTGTGGGCGCCGACCCCGCCTGGGCAGACTTTGCGATTGTTTCAGCGTGTACGTATCTTGGATTTCAGATTGGGCCTGGAGCCACTGATGATAGTCAATGGTCAACTCCTGTCCTCAAGCATGCCACTCGTGCTACGGCAATTTCCTCGCAGGGCGCAGCTCTCTCCACGGCTGCCGCTCTTTATCGTCAGAGAGCCGCTCCAACACTGTCGTACGTGGCCCAGCTGGTTCCCCTTCCGTGGAGGGTTGGGCAACAGCAACGCTTTCTGCTGGCTCGCATCATGCGCACACCAGCTAGTATGCTTCGGACTGGTGACTGCTTCGCGCTAAGTACAGTGAATGGCCCGAAGTTCAGCTCTGTCTTCTGCGTTGCTGCTGCCGCACGGCTTCGAGCAGCTTTGATCACATGTTCGACATGGCGCGAGCAGCTACAGCGACATCGGGATCTCCTCTGGGAATATGGCACGTTCTCCCAGGCTGCCAGTGACGTCCTGGCCCCGAGCTTTTGGAGGGCACCACCGTTTGCTTGCCGCCTGGAAGAGGCGGCGAGGGGCTTCCCATCGTCCAAGGTGCTGAAAGAGGGAGGGCGAATGGCATTGAGTCTATGGGAAGGCGGCGACTCGTCCGTCCCCGCAGAGGTGATCGAGTTCTTCCGAGCTGAGCCCAATCCTTGCCCGCTTCCATGGAGCCTCGCTCGTCGCGTCCCAGAGCCAGTTGAGGGACAAGGACTCCGATGTTCCCGAGCACCCAAGTGGCAGGCGGCCTTCACCGACATCTTTCAGCGCGCAGTCTTCCCCGACAGACTTCTGGAGCTGCTCTCCGCCCGCGTGCAGAAGCACTTTGGTATTCAGGATGTGTGCTGGCCATCTGTCCTCAGCCAATTGCAGATTATGCCCGCATCTTGGGCCTTCATATGTGTGAGGTCGTACCTAGGGGGTTGGATCGCTCACCGACGTATGCAACGTGAGGCACGGTGTATCTATGGTTGTGGCGGCCCAGACACTATGCGACATTATCTGACGGAGTGCCATCGGTGCCTACACTTCGGCGCCCTCACTCTTCGAGAAGATCTCCCAGGTGAGATTCGGCATCGACTTGGACTGGGGGGGCCGACTCCTGCCGCTCTCATCGCCTGCTACCACCACTATCGGCTGATGGCGGCACGGCACAGCTCCCCGCCTACGTACAGGAGAGCGCTGGAGCTCGTCCCTGCCGCGCAGCTCGCGGTGAGGCCCCCTCTTCGTGGTCGACAGCAGTTGGCACTTCTTCGTCGTCCCACTCTTCGTGAGTCCATCGAGGCGGCCCGAGGAGACCCAGAGGAGCACGGCCCATCGTGTGAGGCTCGGGGCTCTGAAGCAATAGGTCTCCCATGGCTGGTGTCGCCCCACCCACCTCTCTCTCCGATCCCTCATGATCCCCCCTCTTGGCTCGGACTCAGTCGGGAGGACGAGCTAGTCGAATTTCGTTTCGTTGATTATGAAATGCCCCGAGACCCGAGTAGGGTCAGGGTAATCTCTGCCGAAGAGCAGGCATTGTATGCAAGCGGGCCTCAAACTCAGGCGCCGTCTGAATCGAGTCCTCTCCTCCATCGTTCCCCTCGCTCCGATGAGGCCTCGTCCCCGCTCCACCTCACCCTCTTCCAATTCGTGGATTATGACATGCCTCGCAACAACGTTGCGGTCAAGGTGCTGTCTGCCGAGGAGCAGGCCTCCCTCTCAGGCCCCTTGGCAGGTGAAGTATGCCATCATGCAGGCCCGCGCTGCGTACTCTCGCAAGGAGAGGGGCAGGGAAGGCAGTGCAGATACGGGTAGTTCGGGATGTGGGACTCCTTCAGCTACGCTCCGCCTCCTCCTCCTCCTCCTCCTCCTTCTCCCTTCCTCTTTCTTCGCATCCCCATTCCGCTATTCTCCTTATCCTCGTCCTCCCCTACGCCTCCTCTTCCTCCTCTGTTTTCGCCTCGGTCGTATTGCCCCCGTTAAACTTCTCGTTTTCCATCCCTACTCCCCTCCCCCTCCTCTCTTCCGCAATATGCACTCCTCCCTCCTTGCCCACCTCCGCCTGAATGTTGGGAGGAGGAGTTGGATCGGAGGCACCGGAAAGAGGGATGGGCAGAAAAGGATGAGCAGCAAGACAAGGAGGATGTGGGGTTTGCCATTGGCCGCCCTTCCCCACAGGGCGTAAAAGGCGAAAAAGGAACGGGAGGAGGAGGAGGAGGAGGAGGAGGAAAAGGAGGGCGAGGCAGGATGTTGGGAGCCCCGTGGGCCTTGGCAGGCCGTCCTGGAGCCGCTCTGGAGCTGTCTTGACCCGCTGCCTCCACGGGCGCCACCAGGATCCCCCGACCAGCTGGGCAGAGATTCAGTCCTGCCCGCAGGCCTCTCCCACCTGGCATCCCCGCTATGCCGCCAAGGCGACCTCTGCCCCCTCTGCGAGCCTTCTTTGCTTCATCCCCCCTCAAGCGAGAGAGAGCGCGCGCTTGCCGCGCCAGGTACCTGCTACATGGAGAACTCTCATCGCCCATTCATCGCCGGGTGCGCATCCTTTGCCGATCCATCGGCGATGCATCGCATGAAGAGGCCTTGAGGAAACCGTGAGGGTGCGCCGAGCCATTCCCCTTTTCACGTGCGCCAGAGCCCGAGGAAGAAATTGGCCGGGTCACCGAGGGGTCGAAGGCCTCCCACCGTTCTTGGCCGCGGAGGCCGTTCGCTGGCAGCATTTGGGGAGCCTCCGTTCGCCGCACCGAAGTTCGTGCTCTTCGGGCCCCGAGGCGCTGCCGTCGGGCGCAGCCTCCGCCTCTCAGGATCGGCGTCGAGCCCAGGGGGGGGGGGGGAAGTGCTGGATTTTCTGGCGTCTTCGTCGACTTTCAGCGGCCTTTCACTTCGGAATGCGTTCCAGCAGCTGCGCCTCGCCGAGAGCGTTCTGGGGGTGCCTGGATCGTCCCGAAAAGCCGCGGGTGTCCCAGCGTCCCGACAGTTTTTGGCACCCTCGTCGTCAGCGTTCGCTTGGGTGCCTCTCACGGTTGG